>JZKD02S2155930.1:525033-547929 GCA_000966675.3 Picea glauca
TAATGTATTTCGGCCATCAGATGCTCTTCTGACCTCACACATTAGGGGGCATTTGTTATAACCCTAAATTGCACCACACATGCTTACCTGGCATCAGGCCAATTCATATCCCTTCCTTGCTAAGGCCATGCTGAACAAACTCTTGAAAAACCTCTTAAATTAAGTGACCTGCGCCCTAACCCATTACTGGGCACGTTGGAACGCTGACAGGCCTTATACTGCACGCGTTGGAATGCTAGCTGGCCCACTACAACCCGCGTTTACCTAACAAAGCACAAAAACAAGAAAGTTGCCGACGGGACGAAAAGCTTTGGGTCAGTTAACTGGAACTCCCAACCATGAATGGCCGAGAGTTCGTCCAAAACCCTAGCCCCTTCTAGCCTATAAAAGAAGGGGTAGGGGTACTATTTGGGGGGGGGGAAATCATATCAAAGAAACTCTGCCCAATTGCCGAATCCGTTTTGTCCCAACCCTTTAGCCTTTCCTCAAGCTTCAGGAGAATTCAAGCAAAGCAATTGGAGGACAAAGAAGAGGAGGAGCCCAGGATCAGGATCAAGGAACGGTGGCCGATCTCTATTATTATTGTAAGTTGATTCATCTTGATATTAATAAAGAATACTTTTCCCGTCCCAATGCATGAGTTTTATATGTTTTATTCAATTTATGCTTAATCTCTAACCCTCTAGTAGAACAATAGCATGCATGCGTAGTGTTTTGTCTTGATTGCTGGATCGTCTTTGGAAGGAGCAGTAGAAGCAAGAAGATAAAGCGCAACGGAGGATCTACACCAAACATCGGTAAAAAGGTTAGTAGGTTCTTTCCATGTTTGCATGTGAAAAAGGGTTTTAGGTTTGGGGTAGAAGGTTAAAAGTAATTTCTTAAAGGTCATGATCTGCATGCAAGTTTAAGCCCTAGCTTGTTAGTCCGTAGAGTATAATTTTCCAACAACACTATCATACTTATGTACAAATACAAATACAGGCTATAAGCACCATACTTACATGCACAAACAACATTAAACAAAATAAAAACAATTACTTATATACGACAACATACAAGAATTAACTCATATCAAACATAGATAAATAAGTACATAGTAAACAACACAAACATATAAATAACACTTATATTTTTTGAAATTCACCAACTGCGCGCATAACTCAGATGTTCTTCCTAGCCATAGACTGGCTAATGTTTGATACTCAACAAATTTTCTCAATCCAAGGTGCACGCTGCTGCAACTAGCTTACAATCTCTCATTCCCCATACACTTGTCACACCCAAGGAAGTGTGCCCCTTCTATGCTCAATAGTCCTTCGACTACCCCACTTCCCTTCTAGGATTACCAATAACAAGATGTATAGGAAGTCTCCGAGCCATGCATCTAATGCCCAATGCACCAGGGAACAATTCTCAGCAAATCTCTCACCCAGAGAGACTAATCATGGGCATGATAACCCACCTCTTCGACATCAAATCTTTCACCTAGAGAGACTGCTCATGGGCCTGACAACTCACCTCTTTGACAAAAAGACTCAGATTATAGTACATAAAACCTTTACAAGCTTCTCTGTGCAGATAAGGTAATAATCATATTTTCCATACCCTCTGACCCCCTTATGCTCATGAGAGCCTGCAACATAAATAATTCCCTGAATGAATTCTCCGCCATAATGAATTCTCTTCAAATGAGTTTCCCCCAAAATACACTAAGGATAGAAATATATATTTCATGCCTTAAACTTGACACTTGTCACCTTTAGAAGTATCTAAAGACACTTGGTGACTCATTCCCTACCCTTGGGAACTTAGGATAAAATAATTATCCACAACATACACTTTCCCAGAAATATTATAAAATATTCCCTAAGAATTAAGTCTCACCCCCTTTTCCATTTTCCGGTGGATTTAACTCCCCATCTCTTTTTGTTTGCGTCTTTAACTTAGATAGGATTTCCAAGAATTTTGTAACTTCTGAAGTTACAAAATTCTTTAATAGAAGTTTGGGAAATTTGTTGAGGTGTTTAGATAAGATTATGCTAAGACATTGGGATTTAAATTTGGTGTAGGGTTTGATGGTTTATTCCTATCGTTGACAAGTTTTTGAATATGGTATGTTTCCTTCATTGCAAGAAGGATAGTGATGCGACTTATTATGGGGACAATTTTTTCAATGAAGCCGTTTATTTGAGTTTTTGAATACCAATATATAAGGCTAAGATACAAGGTTCTTTAGTGTTTTTTAGAGGAATTTGTGGAAGAATATAGGGATAAATTTACAATGTATTGTTCAACATATCACCTACAAACAAATGTATGGACAAAATTGTTGAATAGAAGTTTGGGAAATTTGTTAAGGTGTTTAGATAGAATTATGCCAAGACATTGGGGTTTAAATTTTGTGTAGGATGAAGTTGCATATAATAGTTCATTGTTTTAGATTGTATATGGATATAACCCATGACGGTTGTGGATATTTAAAATTTTTCTATAGAGATGAAAATGAATGATGATGTTGAAACATTTGCAGAGTCTATAAAGGAAGTGTATGTTCAATTAGAGAATATCATGAAGTTGCGAAGTAGTAATACAAGGATAGCATATATGTACATAGAAGGTATAAATATGTAATAGTTGGAGATGGTGTGCTGATACATCTAAGGAAGGACTATTATTCCAAAGGCACATTTAATAAATTGATTGTGCAAAATATAGGCTTGTGTCGAATAACACGGAAGTTTAGTGAGATTCCATTTTGGTTGGAATTAGTTGAGGAGTTTGATATTTCACCAATATTCAATATGTCACATACATATGAGTAAAAATTAGTAGAAGGAGATGATGCAATATATATACTGATAGAATTTGATTGGAAGAACCAAATATTTAGAAAGAATACTAAAGAAATTGATGAAATATTGAATGAGAATGTTTTTAGAACAAGTCTTGGAACATACAATTATTGGTTGGCCAAGTGGAAAGGAAGAGATATAGAAGAGAATAATTGAATTCATAAAGAGAGGTATTAAAATATTGGAAGGTGAAGTTATGTTTAGGTCTTGAGAAGGAAAATAATCCAAGGATTGAGTTAGGTCCTTAAGCGGTAAATGGGCGAATTTAATAATATTTGAGGGGAAGAAATATAAATCCCTTAAGAGGTAAATGGAAGAATCTAAAATTAGGTAAGGTACTTATCTAAAATGACCAATAAAGCATCCAGAAAAGACAAGAAAATACCTACCTACTTAATAGTCAAGCAAGGTTTTTAGAAGGAAGGGGCCTCTCACCCTTTAAGGCCCCATCATTGAATTGGGTTCTAAAAAGGAGAAAATGACCTACTTTTAAAGACATAAGGTAGTATGAGTTATAAGATGATGTGAAAGTTTTATTCTCAAGGGAATGTAGGAGAATCATGCATAAAATTAAGACATAACATTCTATTTACCTTTAATTGTATCCTAAAGTTACAAAGAATATTCCTTTTTAAAGTGAAAATATTATATTGTATATTAATACTTCATATTATTTTAGATAAACTAATTTATTGGAAAATTATTTACTTAATGAAAAAAAATAAAAATCTAACTACAATGAGTTAAACCATTCATTTTCAAAAAATTCATGTATTAAAATAGTATTTTCCATAAATTAGGGCAAGTTTGGGAGTGTTTAAATCTCACAATTATTTTTTCTCAATTGTTTATCTCTCACTTGCTAAATCGATGAATAGAAGGATCAGAGTATAGAATGAGCTAAATCGTTTAACTCCCACTTTCTACGGGGGTTGGGAAAAACAACACCCACAAGAACAGAGGCAAATATGAGACAAGTGGTGGTGGAAGATGATTTAGAAAAATAACCCTACATTTTCCCCATATTTACTTCCAAATCGATGAACATAAGGTGAGTGGAGACAGAGGACGAGTTAGAGAAACAACCCATTTTCCAAATTGATCAAGAAAAGGTGACTGGAGATGGAGGACAAGTTAGAGAAAGAACCCTACATTTTTCCATTTTTCTTGCCAAATTGATGAACAAAAGGTGGATGGAGATGGAGGACGAGTTAGAGAAACAACCCGCTTGCCAAATCAATGAACAAAAGGTAGATGGAGACGGAGGATGAGCTAAATAAATGACCCATGTTTTTTCCAAGCATTTTTCATTCAAATCCATGTGGTAAATTGATTAAACTAGCAAGCGACTAGGAAAAACAACCAGAGAAAGAGGGTTTTTATTTTCATTGTCAAATAGGTAGAGATAAATAAGGGAAGTGACTGATTCCATTATTGGCAAGAGCTAGTAAGAAAGAAGGGCAGACATCCACTTAATTACTGGCAACAAGCATCGAGAAAGAAGAGAGTAGAGAAACTAAATTTTGGTGTTATAATGAATTCTATGGTTGGGTTTTTTTGGAGAGAATTGTAACTGCGAAAAATTTAAAGAGTTTTGGATTGTGAACATTTTTAACTATAAAAATGGAAGAGATTCATATTTTGGAGCAATGAAGAAGTTCATCTCAATCATAGGGAACATCAATAGATTATTTGTCTCCATTGATCCTTGTTGATCAACATGGCCAACAAAATATTTGTGTTTCTTCAGAATTACTAGCTCCTATACAACTAGATGGTCATTTATGTTCTTTTAATGTACAAGAGGACATTGCACATGGTAGAAGGGATGTGGCTCATAGTGAAAGAAAAAACATATTAGATCTCAAGAAGTGGTCTGGATGGTTTAACCAAAGAGTTAAAGGGGGAACACAAAAAATGGAGATATTTTGGTAGTTGGTACTCTAGTAAACCAATTGAAAGTGTAGAAGAAGGTGACATTATTGGTGCAATTGGAAACTACATAAGTATAATTTTTGTTGCAAGTTCTAGAGTTGAAAATATAATGTAGCATTTAGATGGAATTCTTGAAAATATGCGTTTAGTGGTTTTGGAAGATATTCGTAAGAACTTCACTCCTAGGAACACAACTTCAATTTTTATTGAATTGAGTATGACTCATAATGCATTATAGTGTCTAAAGTACATTAAAAATCATGGTTTATTTAAAGGAGTTAATGCAACATCAATTTGTGAGGAAATGAAAATATGGAGCAATGAAGCTGATAAATTGAATATGGGTTGGGAAACAACTGATGGTTTTACATTTAGAGTTATGGTCAAAGAGGTAAGGACATATGTTTCCTATATGGTTGAATCCTATAAGAAGATATTTGATGAAATGGTTGAAGATGTGGCTTTTAAGGTTAGTATTGATTCTTGTCTCCATTATGATAGAGGTGGGAAAGTATGTGAGATATTACTTGAACTTCTACAGGATAATGGTTTAATGTCTTGTATAAGCAATGGGAAATGGGATGGGAAAAAACAAGAGGAATACAAGCAGGTTTTGGCACATGTTGTTGATCGAGAAAGTGAGAACTTAATGAAACAAATAAAAATGTTTTGTCAGAATGAAAATATAAATTATGAGTGATGTAAAATTGTTTGAGTGCCATGATCTTGTTGCAACTTGTCAGTTAATATGTCATGGAAAGTGTCACTGATGGGGAATAATTTTTGTCCATGGTGCACATGCTCAAAAATAGATAAACAGATGGTTACAAAAGAGCATTCTATTCAAGAAGAAGATACAATCAGTTCGCTTGCAAAATTGCATTCAATGTCTTCAAAATTACTTTTGGTAAGTTTTATTAATTAAATGAGTGTATCAATTTTTATGTTTTTAGTAATTATATGTCAATTCTTATGTAATTTTACATTTCGGGAACTAGACCTACATTAGATTCAAGTAAAGGATGGCTAGACCAAGTTGATATTGTCATCATAGATGTAGAGCCATCTTTACATGATAGTTCATTGATTGTTATTAAGAACTATCCAATGGATTGGTTAAATGATGACAAGGTACATGCTTTTCCTCTTAATGTTCATGTAAAATTGAATTCATTGTTTTGCTAATATATAAATGTAGCTTGAAAAAAGTTATAGTTGACACCTAAATTAATGTCCAATTTGGTATATTGTGCTCGTCATGTTGGAATTCAAATTGTTTTGAAAATGTTTCATGAGGTTGAGAGAATAACACAAGGGTTTGACAAGAAAAATCCAATTAAGGGGTTTGATAAATCAAAGTTCATTCAACTTTGGGATGAGCTAGAAAGAAATGGAGTCGCATGTAAGCATCGGGAATCGATTCATCATAAAAGCAACGAGTACATGGATCTCAACTATGGGCAATTTGATGGAGCAAATTCAGACATAATCCGACATGATGTAATTTTGAAGGTATAGTAAATTTTTAAACATATATAATTATTATTGGTATTCAATTTTTTTTAAGTAATAGTGATTTCACATTTTAGGTTATTGAAGATCTACTAGATGAAGAAAAATACAAAACATTGGTGAGAATGTGAGGGGCTTACAGAGAATTCCACACTTTGCAATTGCAAGGGTCTATAGGAAAAAACATTAATGAGAACATGGGGGGATTACATAGAATTCCACACTTTGCAATTGCAAGGGTATGTAGGAAGTGATACCTCTATGTATAGGAAAGGTACAATTATCTTTTTTGTAATATTAATGTAGTTAAATCATGTATTTAGTAGGTGGATTCTAATTTTTACTCAACATGTGGAGCATTCATTGCAGGAATGGACAACTTGCAAGTGAGTGGCTTTGGTTGTGCTCCTCTTTCTTAGGAGATAGGATGGTTCATTACATGCATATTCATGGGGAACATGATGTTCAGATGATTGAGGATTTCCATCTTCATGCCCTGGGTCACTTAAAAAATGAAGTAATGGAACATACACACATGGAAATGAAAGTTTTGAATACCAATTAAGGAGCACAAAGAGATTTCATTGGTATGGATTATTGAAACACATTTGACCATATAAAATGTGTCTTGTTAATGAGATGAGGGCACAATTTTTTTAAACTAGTGATGAAATCATAAGGTATCTTATAAAAAGAAAAACAAATAAAATGTGTCCCTCCAATGATTAAAAGCCAAGTTTGCCTTGAATATGAAAAGTGTTTGACTACAATTGATGTCGAAACCGCAACAGAGTTGGCCTCTCATTTCTCTAATGTCACCCCTCATCAAGTGAAACAATTTTTCAACTAATGGGTGAAACAATCTAAAAGAAAAGTAACTACACAACCATCTGTAAGTCATTTTTATGTATAAATGGTATCCATTTGATTTCCATTTAATACCTTAAGCAATTTCAATTTTTACTTTTTTATGTTCATGCTTGCATAGTAAATTTCTTCCTTGTTCAAGGCCAATAAGAAAATATGGCAAAGAGGCCTACAATGAATCACATTGGTATGAAAGATCCTGTAATAAGTGAAAAAGAGTTCAAGAACCATTGCTTTCCCCTTCATCAAACACTACTACTAAAACACCAAAATGTTGTTCCATCTACTAGTGAGTTTTTATAAACCATCTACTAGTGAGTTATATGGTACTAATCCACATTAAGTATTTAAGATCAATATTTCTATTTTTTATATATCTTAACTTAATTATAATATTAGCATTATTTTTCTATTACGAAAACATTTCATTAAAAAAATGTTTATTGTAAATGAAATGATCATGGACAAAGCAATATTACACTTGAATCAAAAGATGGACTTATTTCAAATAACCCAACTGAAAGAAAATAAATGATGTTGTGATTAAGAGACAAAGTAAAAAGAAAAAAAATGTGAGAATGAGTCTTCAATGGCCTGTATTCAATGGAACTGATGGAACAACATGTTATTTTTGTACAACACTTTATATGTTATCATTTCATTTTATGCAATCTAAATGTTTATTTCACTTTAGTTGTATTGATATGTGGCATTATTATTTGAGGATAATATGTATCAAATGGCGTTGACTAGTTGTTCTACAAAATGGCTTTTTTTCGCCGCAATCTGATGATATAAATTTACACGAATCACTATTTTTTGTTGTTCAAAATCCATTTCTGAATGCAGAAATGGATTTAGCATGCTGAAAAACTCCCAGGGCACTCGGATTCTACATAAATAATCACTTAAATCTACGAGTTCAACAATTTCTCGCTGGATTTCGGGCAAATATCCCCGGAAAATATCTTCATTTCGTAGAATCTTTAGCCTACAACTGTATCAAATAGTGTCAATGGACACTTTTGTATCTAGAGCACCATAAATTGCCATAAAACGACGTCTTTCGATACCATCATTGTTCAAATCATTTGTGCGCTATGATTCTAGTTTCATGGTTACATAAAATAACTCTAGCCCATTTTGTATTTTAAATACACATATGAATACATTTTTCTAATCATTATTCTCTTTTCAAAAAAGAAAATAACTTATATTAAGGTAATATAAAATTTTTGTTACAATAGTTTCAAAATTTCATCTAATTCTGTCAAATCCTCTGTTACTACAAACTGTACCTTCTGATCAACATATAAAATTACTTCAACTTTTCATGATACACTAAGTATCATCCACTAATACACTTGTTCTCAAAAAAACTTAACTAGTCCAAAAAATAAAAATGACCTGAATCTTTTCTTTTACAAAAAGTAACAAGTTTAGTTGATTTCCATTCTTTCAAACTCTTCTGCTTCTTCTTCATGGCCCACTGCATAGAAAATGCCCTCTTCTTCAAGTTCAAGTGCTACTTTTGATAACAGATCTGCTTCCTGATTGTAGTCTATGTAAATATGTTCAACTTTTAGTTGAATAAAATTACCGCTCAACAATCTAATTCTCCTCATCCATGGTAGAAGTGAGATCACCTGTAGATAATTAACATTATTAAACGATTCAATAATGACTTTTGAATCACCAACCAAGAGTAAAATTGAAATCTTTTTATAGGTGGAAAAATAAAGTAAGCTCCACAAAGATAACAATTCAGACCTTGTATTTGTGCCACTACCACAATTCATTTTTATTTCGAAGATGCCCAAGACTGGAAATTTAATCACTGCCCCAACCCCACACTTTTCTCCCCTACTATGAGAAGCACCATCAAAGTACTCCATTGCATGGTTCCAATTTATGAGTGGAGGCCTATCTATCCTACAGATATTAGGTGACTTGGATGTTTTAAATCCCCCCAAATGTTGTAGAATGAAGTTACATACATAGACCCTATTAATTGGACAATCTTAAAAAATAGCCTTGTTTCTAAGTTTCCACACTTCCCAGCGAATAAACACAAGAAGTTATGCCCAGTTCTCCATATTATTAAGCCAATTTTCAAAACATTCTTTCACCTGCTCTCCTTCCCAATCACTCACGACATTTAAAATCTTTTTTAAGGAAATCCAAATACTTTTTGTAAAAATACAGTCAATAAAAAGATGTTTCATATTCTCCTCATGAGACCCACCCAATACACATTTGCTTGGCCCTGTAAAACCTCTTTTACAAAGATTCTCCCAGGTGAGAATTCTCTGATCAAGCAACAACCACGCAAATATTTTAATTTTCAAAGGGGCCTACCACTTCCATATATCATTGTACCAGAAAACATAGTCTACTTATATTGTGTCCACCCACTAAACTTCATATGCTTTTTTAGCTGTAACCTACCCTCCTTTAGTATCCCAGGACCACAATAGACAATTTTATTCATTATTCAATTCAAACCCCGAACCCACTAGTCCCTTGACATAATTACTCCACTCCTCAAGTAGTTCCCCTTCTAAACCTAGATCCTCAACCTTTTTCCATCTTGAGTTTCTTGAATTCTCCACAACCTGATTTTCAACCTGTGATAAATATACAATTCCTTGAGCCTTTAGTGCTATCAAAAGAGTCCTAGACAACTTATAATATTTTTGTGACCCTACCAAATGATCAACACCTACCCTGATCTCTCTCCCATTACCAGGGAGCCAAGCCAACCAATCAGTTATTAAGGATAAATAAGAAGTTAATGCTCTCCAAAGATTGGAAATACCAGTCCTGCAAACACTACCAGCCCTGAGCCATTCTACCACAAATGTATTCTTAAGGTGCTTTTTGCAAATCACCTCATTCCAAAGACCAGGGACCGTTAAAACCCTCCATAAGCTTTTTGCAGCTAGAGATTTCCCAAAAGTAAAAATATTTTTCAATCCCTTACCACCCATCTTTTTGGGTTTAGCAAGATTATTCCAGCTAATAAGGTGTATCCCTTCTTTTGTCTTATTCCCTGTCCACAAAAAGATAAACATATTTCTCCTAATGTTGTTTAGAATACTTTTGGGTATTTTAGCAAACGATAACCAATAAACTGGGATACTTTCAAGTACAACTTTTACCAGGGTTTCCCTTCCTCCTAAACTTAACCATTTGTGATTCCAATTAGCAATCCTTTTCTCAACTTTTTTCACCAACCAATTCCAATCAGAATTAATGTAACAGTCCGGTTTCAAGAAACAACCAAGATACTTAAAACCCTCCTCCACTGGTTTAACTTCAAAAGGCAGAATCTGCATCAGTACTGCTAAGTCCTTCACCCCACCCAGCTTCTAGAAACAAATATTTTTGTGGACTACAGGCCATTCCTGTTGCTTTATAGAAAAGAGTCAAAATATTCTTAAAGGCTTCCCATTTAGCTATGATACCATTACCAAACAAGATCACATCATCAACAAACATCAAATGAGTAATCTAGACCCCTCTAGCCACTGATATACATGTTAATTTATGCTCCCTTACTTTTGCCTCAATGGTTCTACTTAACCCTTCAACAACTAGAAGAAACAGTAGTGGGGACAAAGGGCACCCTTGCCTTAATCCCCTTGAACTCTTAAAGAAAGAAGTAGGAGTTCCATTTACCTATACTGCATAATTTGCTGAGGTCACGCACCCCATAATCCGCTTTGTTGCTTCAATACACATACCCACCTATAAGAACACAAGCCTTAAGAATCCCCAATCCACTCTATCATAAGCCTTGATCAAGTCTAGCTTAAGCACTAGGGCTTTGCAATTTTTTACCTTAATACTGTGTAAAGCTTCCTGCACAACACCAATTGCATCAGTAATTTGTCTACCTTCAAGAAATCCAAACTGTTCCTTTGAGATCCCACGCGACAAAGTAATTTTAATTTTGTTGGCTAAATTTTTTGTGATAGTTTTATAAGCCAGATTACATAATGCAATAGGCCTGAAATCTTCAAAGGATTCAGGATTCTCTCTCTTTGGAATAAGAGTGATACAAGTAGCATTTAAAGCTCCAGACGTCCTTCCTTTTTTTTCTAGACTCTTCCACCATCCCCTATAACTCTTCCCTTAATTGATCAAAAAAAGCCAGAAAGAATTCCACTATCCAGCCATCTGGGCCTGGACTTTTTGAAGCTTTCAAAGTAGACAAGATTTTTGTTGAAGTAACTGGTTCAAACATTCTAAGATTATCTTCCTCAAAGAATATCCATGGATAGTTTTTAAGAACAACTAATTGGCCAGTAATGGCTAGCTTAGGTTGAGCCTTATACAGATTCTGGAAATACTCAACAACTTCAACTTGTAGCCCTTGATTACTAGAGATCACCTGACCCCCCTCCTTAGTAATCCCACAAATAGTGTTTATCTGCTTCCTGGAGCTAGCATATGCATGGAAAAGCTTTGTATTTCTATCCCCTGCCAACCAATTAATTCTTCTTTTTTTCCTCCATGTTTCCTCTTCCTGCCTCAATAATACCAATTTCCTCTGTTCCTTTACTGCAATTCGCTTCTTATCCACCTCCTTAACAAAACCCCCAGGATGGCTAGAGTACAACAGATCCAAATCACCTTCAAGATTTACTAATTCTTCCCTTCCTTCCTTCTTTTTAACTTTCTCCCAAATAGACACCATATCCTTCATTCTTTTCAGTTTTTTAACCAAAGAATCCATCGGATTTGCAGGTGCCAAACCTGCCAGCTCGACCCAATTTGCTTTGACAAACTTTAGAAAGTATGGATCTTCCAGCCAAACCGAATTAAACTTAAAAGGGAACTTGACTTTATTGTTTTCCAGTTCTAAATGGAGGACCACCGGGAAATGATCAGAGATTTTTATATTGCATACCTGTGATCTATACCTCATCCCTGCAAGCAAGAGATCTTCAGAAAGTGGGAATCGATCCAGTCATTTGGCTATATAGTCCAGACCTCCTCTACCATTCATCCAAGTAGGGAGAACTTTAATAGGATCAACATCCACCAGCCCTTCCTCTTCTATCATTTGACTGAAAAACGGTTGCAAAGGGTCTGCTCTGGCATGTGCTCCCTACACTTCTCTACAAGAGGTAGTGAAATTTAAATCACCTCCCAAAATCAAATTCTGACCTTTAAGAATACCATCTCTCTTTAATACTTTCCAGAAAGCGTCTCTATCCGAGTATGGGCCATAGCAATTTACCACCTTCAAATTTCTATCCAATTCTTTTATTGTCCCTTCCAGCAAGATTCTTGCAGGAGTCAAGAAAGCCGAACAATTAGCTTTCCTTGGGTTCCACGCAGTTAAAAGCCCCCCAGAAAGGCCTAGTGAATCCACCCCATAGAAGAACCAATGAGGAAGTAGCTTAGCAAACAATTCTTTGGCTTTAGTAGCACAACCCATAGTTTCTTTTATGAGCAAAATGTCAGGCTTAATTAATTCTAAAAAACGCTTTAGGGATAAGAAATTTGAGTTGCCCCCTACTCCTCTAATATTCAATGAAGCCACAATCATTTCTTAACCCTAGCTAGGGCTTTTTGAGCTCTTAGCACCCTCAGACCGTCAACCAATAAGGAGAAAGAAGTACCGCCAAGCACCTCCTCACTCCTTAACTTTCTCGCACTTCGCGTCTAGAGCGGAGAAAAATCCTTCTCCAATCCCCCTAACACAACCCCTTTCACCAAAGAACACTCTCCCAACGGACTCGTAGAAATCAGAGGCTTTGTGAGTCCTTCGCAGGACTTCTGCACCCCCCTTCGAGGCTCGGGATCCCCCACCCCCCCCGCGTAGATTGGTAATGACTCCTTATTCAAAATATCCCTATAGGTAGGGATCAAGCTTACTAATGAAATATCGTTCTCACAACAATGTTTCTGGACAACCCCCACAAAAGGTTTTGGCCCTCCCCCAATCGACTTTCCTGGCCCATCACCCCCTTCTACATGCAAACCCTCCGACTCAAAAAGCATATCCTTTACCAAGCTCTTAAATTTTTCCTCTGAACTCACCTCCAGACCTCCATTGCGCCTATCATAAAAAGAGGAATCCCTCCCCTTCCCCGACTCAACAACCTCCTTTCCCAAAACATCACACAGGTCCTTTCCCCCGTCCTCTAGCATTTCCACCCAGTCCTCCCGATCCCTCCCTAATCCCAACCACCGGGCCTACCTTACCCGATGAAATACAGTCTTCCTGTGGAACATTTCGAGCAGGAGGTATACCCAAATCGTCCCCCTCGCGACGACCACCACAATTCAGATAAGAAACTTCCCTACTAACCTCCCTCCCTAATCCCTCCACTACTACAGAAGGAGCAGGTTCCGGGTCTACCTTACCCATCGGTTTACAGTCAGCCAGTGGATCAATTCAGGCAGAATTTAAACCCATACCATCCCCCTCACGACAGCCACCACAATTCAGAAAAGAAGCTTCCCTACTAACCTCCGCATCTTTACCAAAACTAGGGGAAATCAAAGGAAATAATAGTGTGCGATCAGAGTTTAATTTACCAGGATCTAAATCGCTTTCCTCCGCCACGACACTCTGGTTGGCGTTCCAATCCACACCGGACAGAAAAGGATCCGCAAGGACAACTTCAGCACACGCACCAGATCCTCCATCATTATTCTCTACAATAAGTATAGTTGATGGAAAAACGGATTCCAAGTTATGGTATTAAGATTGTTTAGGGGATTGCCAACAGGAGTGTAGATCTATTAGCAAGTATAGAGGTCTCAAGTTCTATTCTCACCTCGATTTACCCATACCTCACCAATTAATGGTGACAACGAAAGGGTTCGGATGGCTTGTCTATGCTCGACCAGTTTCTGCTTGTATTTTGCTAACACTAAGATCGTTTTGGCGGCCTGCAATTCTTCAAAGATGGTGTGTCGACGAGAGCGACTTCGCTCTCGCAGAAGCAGGCAATAGTAGAGCTCCGTTACCTGGGCATTCTTATCATGCAGAAAATCTAGACGTTGTTTCTATGCATCCCGCAGGCCTCCCTCCTCCTCTAAATGGAGCTGTCACATTGAGTGGTTTGATAATGTCGGTCGCTCTTTGGGTTTTGGCCCAGGCCTAACTCACCCCCAAGGACTCCAAATTCCAGCTCGCCAGTGCAGAACAACAGTAGTAGGGAGATTTTATCCTTCAACCATACCATAATGGACTCAAATTCTGGTTCAGAAGAGGATAGTTTCAACTTTCACCAGGTTCTGGATATGTCGGATACTTTGCAATGTCTAATTTTCGAGTTGCGCAGTACAATGGCAGACCTCCAATTCTGCATGGAACTCATGGAGAGCAGCGAATTTCTAGTCTTATGGCCCTACAAGCACAATCAGTCCCTCAACAATTCGACTCGGTTCTTCTAGCGCAATATGCAGTTCTCCTCCAGGTCCCTATTCGCCTTTGTCCAGGTGTTCCAGGTTATGGCAACGAGCTTTAAAGGTTTCTCTTGCAGGTTTGAATATCCATCTTCTAAACAAAGTTGCAAGGAGTTGTGTTTGTACAGGTTTTCAATATACACTCTTGTATATCCCTCTATCAATTTTGATGATATTTCATCACAAAGTTCATATGTGTTGATCTTGATATTAATCTTTGTTCTACCACTTTTATTATGGATTCTTTATTATTGATTCATCTATTATTAAAGGACCCTTAAAAAAAGTTCTTCATGTGATGTTCCTAAATAAGTGCACACATAATTCTATCCATCAATAATTCTAAAAGTAAAAGAATATCACATTTCATACATGACTATCTCTCTAATTGACCATTTGTACAAAAAAAAACTCATTTCCAAGAAAAATGGGTTATTTTTATCCCTTATATTTTTATTGGCTTATAAAAAACTTAAGAGATACATAACTTTGTAATAAATGTTGAGCATATATTAGGCCTTCAAAAAAGAGAGAGTTTTCAATTAGAGTATCATAATTAAGCATGAAAATAAGAGATGTAGATTAAGTAAGGGTTATTATGCCATCGTGTATATGTGTGTGTGTGTGTGTGACAGTGGCATGATGCACACTCAAAGTATTATTACCCATTTTAATCCTATTGCGGTTAGCACATGTAATGTCTATCACTTGGATCTTACTACATAACGACTCTCAAAACTGAGTAGTAGAAAAAAATGAAGAAAACAATGATCCAAAATTATATAGAAAGTTATTTTTTCCATGTGATACAAGCACTAATAAGCATACATCTTTCTTAGTTACATGAAAATCTCCATAGCATGTGCATTATTAGAATAAACTATGTAATGATTTTTTTCAAGCTTGTTCTTCAACTTTGACTTCATGAATGATAGTGCAATAAACATTCACTCATCCTCCACTTTTTATATGTAATGTTCTTTTATTCTTGGCATCAAAAGTATAATTTCATTAGAGGAATGTCGATCTCATGCTAATAGGTCTCCTATGATGAATGCATAGGAACCTAGTGCATTGACCATTTTTCTCTTCGCTTAGCTCAGTAGAGCTCATTTCCCTTTCTAAATAACCAATAAGTATTTTCAAAGAAAATATAAAATAAACATAATAGATCATAAAAGGTGAAGATGTTTAAATCATGCCACAAAGTGAAATGAAATACAAAAATCTTTCTTTCAACCATCAAATATAGCACATGTAGCAATAGTAGCAACAATAGACAACCCATCAAATATAAAAACATTGTAGGAAGCACCCTCCACAAATGTTACAGGTTTCATTGAAATTTGGTCTATGAGAGGATCAAAAGGGTCTTCTTTTGTAGTAATGCCTTTGTCACGTCTCTGCAGAAATTAACACATTGTATCAAATTTCTCAGTAGCTATAAATTTGACAATACAAACTCACACCTTAGCATAGTACAGTCAACCAAAATTGCATTATCAAGCAATGAATACTAAAAGAAGCACAATAATGACCAATAACAAGATACTTAAAAGAATATGATAAAATAAGTCAAACAAGATACAAATATAGAATATACTTGCACAAAATTAATTCTAGTCCTTGAAGATGTCCATCGAGATTTGGTCTAGAGGTTGAGATAGGTCACTTCCATGTAAATTGATCCAAGTTCAAACCCTGGTGAGCATCAAGCCCTAGAAAAATATTTTCTTTAGCTCAAATTGATATCTCTTCATTTTGAAGCAGGATTGTGATAATGGGTACATGGGATTCATAGCTCCCCACTGATCGAAAAGAGTTTTTACCCCAACTAAAAAAATTAAATTCCATCCCTTGTAGATTGTAGATCTCTACTTAAAGGACTCACTTTGAAACTAGAGATGATTACTTATGAATCCTATGTAATGCTCTAAAATGGCCTTACCAAAAGAAAATATACTATTGAAACTATCTTTCAACAACCCTACCTAGCATCTCTTAGAGTCCTATCACAAGTCCTTAAATACATGGTAGTAACCTCTATAGTCTACAACATGCATTATTTTCAAACTACCATGCCCACCAATATTAGGAGAAAATGCATGCATACATCCTTGTAAGATATCCTTATATAATACAAAGTGGATGTGTATTAAATAATGTCATTCATATTAATATTGGAGAATACTTGCAATATCTAAGGCCGAATTTTGAAAATCCACCCGACCCAACAATCACGACCAGAAACAATCATTACATATGTTTCCTACTAGTACTAGTTGGGAGACAACCCCAAAAAACAATGATGAACAATCCACAACTTGATGATTTTGTTCATGTGTTTGTGCTTGAGCCAAGGGCCATGTTTGTCTCATTGTCATGTAAACTAGATATTTTTGTATATCCCTAGGGGGAATCGCACAATGCATCCAATAGTCACAAGCCAATTTTCTTACATGATTCATAATGAAATATGAAGAGTTTTCATAAGTGATTGAGATTTCTAAAGGAAAGCCAAACCCACTCCATAAATTTCCTCATCATTAAATTATTTAAATTCAACAAATGGAGCACCCTCTTGTTGGAATCATTGCTCTTAAACTTGAGGAGTACAGTTAAGGACAACACTCTTTTATTGTTGGTAAATACTGAATAAAACCCCACCTGTATGGCTGGAATGGATGGCACTAACTCCTCAAGGATGGAACATGTAACTCCTTTATGCATTTCCCTAAATGATCCAAAGGTGGAATTATGTGACTCTTAATGTGCAAGTGTTATTCTTCAAAAATTCACCCTTACTGTATGCGTGGATCAATCTTAACATAACAATAAGGGAGTGGAATCTCATGTTGCCCCAGAATAGGACATAGTCCCTTTAATGTTGTTATGATTGTTGAATGTTTTAATGTGAAACAAGCCTCAAAATAGGACAGTAGACGCCAACTCAATGCACCCTCATAAGCTACCAAAAATAAACAATGTGGTTCCCAGTAAGGTGCACCACTAACCACCAATGAATTGTGTTGGATAACAATTATTAGATCCCCTTGAGTGGGACATTTCTATTACATAAATCATATCTAAAAATAACCTAAAGGGTGGTGCCCCTTCTGCATCCCATTACGACATAAAACATGCATGAATATTTCACCCTCTCTATTGTTTCATTATATCCAAGAAGCACCCTTATGTGTGTGATAAAAACAATCAACTTCTCCTTGGAGGTTGCACCCTGCCATGAGTCAAAAATGTGAAAAAATAGCTCAAGGAGTGTGCATTGTTTCCACTGGGAATGGACCTCAAGTAATGCTTATTTCATCACAAAAACCCTTGCAATAATCTCATAAGAAATCACCCTACTGCTGACATTCTTCTGGAGCCTTGTTTCCAATAAAATCCTCACAGGCTACATGCTTTCGCTGGTTATTCAAGGCCAATTCAGTGACAAGGGTAAGGTTAGCATTGAGGATGCTCATGATTTTGAACTGAATATCAACAAAGATCTCAATTGGAATATCTACCGGATCATCACTTAAACCCGATGATAACAATCTCTAGTAAAGCAAATTTAATGCTAATATCACAGTCTGTTTCACAAATGGTAATAACATTGACATCATCTTCTAGAGACAGTAGCAATGCCTTATCTAGATCTCCCATATTTTCCCTTTTATAGATAATCATTAGATTCTTTTCAATTACTTTTGAAGGATCTACTACAAGGTTAATACTATGTTTATTCTTGTTTTTGTCTATTATTGTATCATGATCTTTCTAAAGTAATGTCTAGGTTGCATTTCTACATTTTGTGAAGTATCCAATTGAAACTATTGTAGAAGATTTCTTATCAATTCCATTCACAAACACAATATGAATCTGCAACACTTTTTCTAGACTTGCGGTGTAATCTCTTGTAGTGCATGGATCTATGACAATTCATTTTGGGCCGATGGGATAGATGACTTGATGTCTCATGAATTAGTCAACACAAACATTCAACCAAGATCCACCCTTGCATGTTTCTATAAAATATCATATATCCTTTGGCCCTTTTGGTTTTTATTAACTAACAAAACCCATTCGTGTTGAGTATGATGTGAACAACACATGCAACTTCCTTAGAACTTTATGGCTTGGCCTGATTCAAGTGTCTCTTCACAATTTGAAACTATAATACTCTGCTAAATTAGGTTCTCATTATACACTCTTGCAATAAAAAATGGTAGTATAATTTATCAACCTATGTTAGAACATTTGGCATCATAGTAGATATAATTATGTCAAGCTAAAAATAAGTACACTACTAAGATACTGATAGATAACAAGAATAAACCATAATAAATATGGCATAGGAAGAATCTATTAAATCTAAGAGAAACAATGTTATCTCCTTTAAGTCACAAGATCAAAATATAATATTGCGCTTTAAACTTTTCAACTATGTCTATAGATGTCCTATTCCCCTGGAGTAATATGAATATGCCAAATCCATCCATTTTTCCTTGTTGTGCAACCTTTTAGCAATTATAATAATTAACAAATTTTGATATTAAGATCATATTTTTAGTGTCTCATATGGCCCTTGAGACATATGCATGCATGGAAATAACAACACCATGATTATGAGAAGAGAACTTTTGAAGATCTTGTGCATTAAGCTGTCTACATGCATTTCAACTTTTGGTTCTTCCCATTGCAGTCCAGTATGTAAAGTCAACCTTTGTTGAGACTAGGCATTATGAACAACATGCAAGACAAGGCCAACAAAAGCTTGATTTCTGCTTTCCCATGTATGTTGAATAATGGTTAATGTCTATACTATGATGGTTAAGTTTTCCAGGCAGGTAAATGTGCATTGACAAGATTTTGAAGGCCTATATGATATATCATTTTCACTAAAATAAATAAAAATATGCAATTCAACAAAATTTGTGGAGATGGAGCTAGAACATAAATAAAAAGTATTGTGCAGTTTTCTTTATAATGATGACTTTATTTATGATGCTAATCTTTACATAACTTAAAATATATAGGCTTTTCATAGGTATTTTGAAAAGTTATCTTCCACAAATTATAATTTAAATTGAAATTTCAAAGCATTTCCAAAAGAATTAGCTTCTAATAGGTCTCCAATTAACCACTTCTCACTTTTAAAGAATATATCACAAAGGGGATCAACTCTTGCAAAAAACTACGAGTTGGATTTGGTAACAAAATAACAAGCCAAAAATAACATTATACATTAAAACTATTCTTGCTAACTCTGTGATAATACTGCCTACTCCTCTTGCACTTCTTAACATAAGAATGGACTTACAAATAACTTTGGTTTCAATGTTCCACTTTAACTTCAATCTAAACCATAATAAGCAATAAATTGGCACTTAAATAACTAGAACGACTCACAATACAGAGGTAAACAAAATATAATTCTCACAATCGCTATTGAAGGATTAAAAGGTTGTTGGTCATACTATGTTGCATCACTTATATTATGGGTTATAACATCATTTCTATTATGGGTTATAACATCATTTCAGGATTGGCAGGGTTGCAATGTTTCCATAAGATTATATCATGTATGAGGGTATGGGATTGGCCTTTAATCATGAAAATTATATAAAGCTCCCAATCAGAATTCAAAGCACCAAAAAGAGCACTTTGTACCCAAATTTATTTAGTTGCAATGTTGTTGTTTGCACCAAAGAATTAAAACATCCCTCATTATAAGTTTATCTCATAATTTAATTGTAGGAAACATAGCCAACTTGAACCTCATAGATGCTGGTCAAGAATGGATGAATGGATGTGTAAAGAATGCATCAGGACAACATGATGTAATAAGTCCTTTTAGATATACCATTAGCATGAAAATTAAACTTGACAACCTTTGAACAATAAATAACCTTGAGAACAAAACAAGGATAAAGAAGTGACACCTGGGAAAATTGTTTCCAACAAGTTGTGATGTGTAAATACACCTCAAAGTCACTCAAAATAAGCTAATATTCCTTCAATATAAGTATGGGAAAATCATTCAATTTAGGCATTGTAGTTTGAATAGAAAAACAAGAACTTCAACAAGAAAGAACACCCAAGGATGCCCTCATATGAAGCATTAAAATTCATCTTCAAATAAGTCAATGATATAGGATGGACACAACATGAAAATTTTCATCAAATTATTATTAAACAACATTGTTTCCAAACTCATTTATACTTGAAAGTCGTGTCAAAACACCTTAGAGACAACGCTGCACATTTGGACAAAATTTGCCTAAAAAAACATGCCTAGAATAGTAAGGAAATGGCTACTACAATAAGTAGGACTCTCCTTGGAAAGTGCACCTCAATTACCAAGTATAGACCTCCATGCATGCATATCTAAATATGTACCAAAAACTTAGCAATAAAAGTGCCTTTATTAATATGAAAATAACACATGCAAGGTTGCTAAAAGACACCCTATCCATATGTTCTATGAAAGACATTGTTGAATATGGTTAGAGAATTGGTGAAAAGAAATGGTTGGATAGATACCCAAAAGGAGAACGTTTTAACTAAGTAGACCAAAAATACTTGAGAGATATGTCCATAAGTTTAAGTAGCACAATTATACTATGCTAAGAAATTTGGGAGAGTGCCTACCTTCCAATAGAAATGAGAGATCTAACACATACCCATGCTATTTAAGAGTGGATTGGACAGAGATCAAGCTTGTCAGTGAGGTTGAAGGGTGAATGAAGACCTGCATTTGTCTCTGGTAGCCACCTTCAGGTGGTTTTTGTTAGGGACTTAAACCCCTAACTTCTCATATAGGTAGAATAATATATTTCCATGTAATAAAGGCCGATACTAGTTAATAAGGCCTATTTAATAAATATGAACAAGTCAATGTAAGAAGACCTAATAGAAGCTTCCACTTCTAGAAAGATCTTCCTCTAGAATGTTCTTTAGAAGATAGAATTAGTATAAATAAGAGTAGAAGGTATGAGAGGTATTTGTATTGAGAATTATTGTAATAGAGCTTTGCTCTACTGGAGGTTGCCCCCTCAAAGAGGCATGTGAACATTGTTTCCTATCAATAAAGGTATTATTTTGGTGTTGTGTTTCCATATATTATGTTGTTCCGTTGCTATATTTATGTTCTTTGTTGTTATTCCATTGGTATTCACTGCAATATTTATGTTTTCTTAAATTATAATAGATATGGTGCCTGACAAGCGGTATCAGAGCACTTTCCTTAGTAGGATTTGTGGGTTAATTTTTTTTCCAGGGTAGAGACATGTTCTGGCATCTTTAAGCTGCAGAGATTTGTTGTTCAATACATAAATCCGCAGTTGGGGAAGCATATACACATGAAATATAAGAGGTGCTTAAGCTCACATTGTTGGACACCCTTGTAACCCATGTTGGTACCCCTTAGAGTGGTAGCACACCAGACAACACTTGGATATAGACTTGTGCTTCCACATACCTCTGGTATATCGAGAGACCCCCTAGCTATCCTGAAACCATCCATAGATCAACCGATCGATTGCCTGAATATTATAGTTCCACTGAGAACAACACTTGGGAAGATACTCTCTAGTACCTGGGTAGTCGAGTAGTATGGATAAGGGTATGGTCTAGCCTCCTTAGTTAGTGCCCTGAGATATTGGGCCAAGTACCCTTGTTTGTAGAAACCCTGAAAACCCTAAGCCTTGGGAAAGAAACCAAATAGAAAAGGAACAAAGAAGATCTATTTCCATGCAACCTTTTCTCTAGCATTAGGTTTGAAAAAAAATTACAAACAAAAAAGGAACAGAGAAGATCTATTACCCTGCAACCTTTCCTCCTGCATTCGAGTTGCGGAAATTACTATACATTTATTCCATTTTTCTGTTAAGAATTTAGGCATTTTGATACTATGGTATTATTTGAGACATGTCTCATTGGATTCCTCTTTTCGCTTGGATCGTTGTGACCCATCGTTTTTAACCTTTTTTTACCTCTTCGGACCCTTATTTTAGACCTATCTTGTTTGATTCCCCTTTTCTCCCTAATCGTTGCGACACCTATCATTTTTAACCTTTTTTTTTTACCTTCCCGTAAAACTTACTTTGTTACTTGCCCTCGACCTACTAACCCTTCCCCTCCTCCCACTCCCCTCAAGATCCATAAATCAACTTGGGATGAAATGGTGAAATGCCAACTCAAGGGCCTTTGTTATAATTGTGATGACAAATATTTTTCGGGGCACAAGTATAAGGAACAAAATTTGTTTATAGCCATATGAGAGGATGTTTTTGAA
>JZKD02S2155930.1:564594-576102 GCA_000966675.3 Picea glauca
TGCTGATGAAGAATACCCTTCTTGTTAAGGGGGAGTGTTGAAATAATGTAACTGCGAAGAGCATTCTTATTATTATTTTGTCATTGGATTAAATCCCCATTGTGGATTAATCATGTCATTATTATTATTTTGTTATTGGATTAAATCCCCATTGCGGATTAATCATGTCATTATTATTATGATTGTTATTGGATTAATCCCCATTGAGGATTAATCACGTCGGTAATTGTATAAGGACCAAATCCCCTTTTGCGGATTAGTCATCGGACAATTACAAAGTGCAGAATAAGAAGTCGGCCCCAACAGTTATAATGGAAGACCCAGAACTAATTAAAGGTGGGTTTACCCACCCAGAGTGAGAAGTTGGCCCTATCAGATTGTGACTTTTCACACGTGCCAGGTTGATATAAATAAGAGGCTAGCGCCTCACTTCTTACACACAACTCACTTGCTCATTATCTTATGAGGCAAGCTGCAGTTACTAGTTGGAGAGAGGAGAAGAAGAGTGGCACATCTCTTGGGGAGGAATATCTGTATTGGTTTGAGTTATCTCTTGAACATTGTATAAGCTATTTATGATAAGGAAGTTTTTGCTAGGTTTTCTTCCCCTAGAGGGTTTCCCAGGATAAATGCCGTGTCTCTTGTGAATGTGTATTTCTCAGTGATCTTGGTCTTATTATGCTCTTATCTATTGAAATGCAAATAACTATAATAATGGCATAAAAATTAACACATAGTAATAATTTGAGCATTGCAGATGGTTGAATCGATAGAAGACTTGTTTAGGTTGAACTTCTCTTGAACATATGAATGAGACGACAATTGTCTTGACATCATTGACTCAAGGAGGACCCAACATATGGACTTGTGAATGGTCAAATGAGAGAAAAATGGATTTCCCAACCTGGATACAATGATGAAGAGGGGTGTCATGTTCAAGAGTGACTTACTACCACTAACACAGATACATATATACATTTATTTTCCAATTCCCGCCCACCATTTCTGGTGAGTACCTCTTTATTTTTACGCAATCTTGAGGAGGATAACATATGCTTGTAATTTTAGCTCATCCTTCGGATGAGTCCCTCATAGTATTTTTAATGAACCCTAGGAAGGAGTGGTTCGGTCCCATATGGGCCTTTCAATGCTTATTTTACGAGCCCAAAGAAAGAAAACTCAGGGGGTTTTTAATCATTAGAGAGTCGTAAAAACACTTAAAGAAAAATCCAAAATGTCATTTTTCATAAGTTAGTCTGATGAGACCGAAAAATAGATAATTTATCGCTCATCAAACATTTTCTTCAAATACTTTTACGAGTGTGAAAAGAACAAGTTCGCTTGGCTATCTTTTCATGTTTAGGGAGCTTGAAAAGAGCATAAAGGAGACTCCATAGGGTTCATTTTTTGTATTTCCATTACGATTCTGAAAAAAAATGATAAAAGGTTACTTGATTACATTCTCATAGTTTCACGAGCATGAGAAAGAATTAAGACCATGCTCATAGTTTTTCCTGAAAAACCCTAAAAGTATATATACATCATGAAAACACGCAAAAATGACCAAAAAAAGGGAGGATCCATATCAAAATTCCATTCCTCAGATCTCTCAACCTGCAATATCGACATTTTGCAAAGTTCATTAGGTTTATGACATAGGTAAAAATATTTAAAAATTAATTTAATTTAAATTTAAAATGGTAAAAACAAAATAGGTCAAAACTAGTTCATTTACCATTTCATTTGCATTTTCACCAAACTAGTGCCCAAAACCCTCTTTTTCCTCTGATTTTCAAGTGACGATTTTGGAGTGCTCGATGGACGATTTCTTGAGCCGCTTTCGTGAAGTAGCTATTCTTCCTCCCCTCTCTCTTTTCATGGTAAAATGTTTCATTTTTAATGGTTAAATTTTGAGTTATGGGCAATTTTCCAAGGGATATGGCACTTTGAGATCATCGTAGGCCCACCCTATCGTGAACTGCAATGATATTAAATCGTCACATGATTTCTACAGTTGGGGTGTGATGACGCCACACTGTGGGAAAAAGGGCCCATGCGACGACCGCAAGTCAAAAACTAAAAAGAGAGATAGAGCTAAGAAAACTCCCAATTTTCAAAATTTGATAAACTAAATCATATTTTATTGTTGTTTGTTAGGTTTTCATTGGTCATCATGCTCGAATGGAGGGAATGACAACATGAGGAGGAATATTAATTTGTTGGGAATGATTTGGGCACTGTCATGGCACTTTGGGAGAGTGGCTTGCTAAAGTTTTTCAAATTGCAGGGCATGAGGGCCCAATTGAGGCTATTGAAATACTTAGTCCATATGTGGGATGCTAATGAGCATGCATTTCATATTGAGGTGCATACACTCACATTAGAGATCGATGACATCTACTTCCTAACTGAGTTACCTCGTCGAGGATCTCGAGTTTCACTATTGGGAAGCAGAAGTGATGGTGAACCCATCGATTATTATGTAGCACATCATTGCATACCTGGTATAGAGAAGCATAGTGGAAAAGTTTCCATAAATGATGTTCAAGACTTGCCTTTGAGGACTATTCTCTATACTATAACTCGGATGACAGGGAGTGTGGCTCCTCACATGGATTTTCAAAGCCATTTTCAGTATGCTATCGAGTGTATGGAGCCCCGTGTTTTCAATTGGTGTGAGGGTTTTCTAAAAAACATGAAGAAACAATTGACAAAGTGTAGGACTGTTTGATTGAAACAATTCAGGTATGAATCTATTTTGGTATTCTTCTTCCTAGAGAGGGTCCCCATTTTGCGCCTACATCATGTGGAATGGGGAATACCCACTCCACAAGATCCTCAAATGAAGAGATTGGTAGTTTTGATGACACGTCATGGCAGTGTGCCAATCGTTACATATGGTCTATCTTTCTTCCAGTGGTCGAGGGATCAACTTTTCATGGTTGAGGACTATGCATATGCTGGAACTGACTTCCGTGGGGATCCCGACTTGGAACTACCTAAGGGTTCTTAGCGGGGAGAGATAGGTAAGAAATATTTTTTCATTATATGTTGTTTTTGGTATTTTAATTATAAAATGTTTTTGTTATTTATCTGAGACTAATCAAGTTCTCTCAACAATGCAGATGTGGTTCCTTTCATCCCTCCAAGATCATCTCCTATCTAGAGACATGTAGAGATAGGTGCAGTGGTGGGTCGAGGGGTAGCAGCTGAGGATATCAAAGAGATTGAACATAACCTTTAGGGATTGACCATGAACATCCCTGACATCACGATGGATGAGTTACCCTGATGCTACCTATTAGTGTTAGAAGTCACTCCTAGATTGCAGTAGGAGCAGAGCCCGACACCCATCAATTTTATGTCACGATTTGTTTGTAGAGGTTGATCAAATGGAAAGAAACTCAAAATCATATCGTTATAACTCAAAAAACTAGGCTAGAATAGCAGTGACATATGAGGTCTTGACCTAACTTAAGCCAGTAATAATGATAGTGGTGAGTAAGTGGAGGGAAAGAGAGGGGAAATAAAGTCTGCTCTGGACATCTGGTCTTCCATCAGTCTTCGCAAAAGAGGAAAAGTCTCGAATATGAGATCCTCTCAAAGAAGAATAAACTTCAAAATGAACCCTAAAAATATTGCAGAACTGATATAATCAAACCTACATTATATAGCTATGCAACACCCGACTTGATCATCCATGCTCGGGCTTTCAGATTCAGAGGGAAAAAAGAAAAGAAGAAGCTGGCTGCCATTAAACAAGAAATCTCAACTCTTCTTATATAACTAGAGAACCAGAGGTTGGATTAAAGATTTACAATCGGTAGCTATGCTCTACCATCAATCCTTACAAAAATAAAAAAACTAAGTAAATTAACTCCTCAACATCCGCCCAACAAAGGCGTCTTAGAACTTCTAGGTCATGGCATCTTTTCAGTCAAATCTTGCCTGAACTCCTTCGTCAGATGTCACCTTAACTTTGCATGGCCTTTGCAGGGGGGGTAGCTGAAAAATTAAAGGATAAAATAGCATGTGCAGACTACTCTGGTCAGATGAGGACTCGGCATGGCTTCTTTAAAAAAAAAAAAAGCATATAGGACTATCTCGGGTAGACTGCCTGCCGGAACCTTCATGCTTTGCATTTAATGAGTGAGCCAAGGTTTCAACTACCTTCCCCCACCTTCGCTTACTTTTGGAAGGGACCAATATCGAGGCCGAGTTGAACTAGTACCTGGAGAATGCAACGATCCCTTCTACAGCTAAACCTGGCACTTTGGCCCTTTGCATAGTTCTTTCTATCACCCCAAGTGACCATGGGCTGTGACCTTGTTCCTATCTTCAAAGAAACTTTCAGGATTTTGCGTTTCGATGATTCTGAAATGCAGTGGAAGGAGGAGACCCTCTGTTCTCTCGAAGTCCTGGTAGCTAAAATGGCTTGATCACACGCCATGTGTCCCATTGGATGGACGACCTAGATCACTTCTCAAATGTGGGACCGCCTCTGGCTTGGACCCTTTCGACATTTCGCGTTTCGACGATTCTTAAATGTAGTGGAAGGAGGAGACCCTCTGTTCTATGAAAGTCTCGATAGCCAAAATGGCTTGATCGCGTGCCATGTGTCCCATTGGATGGACGACCTAGATCATTTCTTGATCGACGGTCCTGGCTCTTTCGGGATTTCACGCACCGGGGATACATGATGCAAGGAGGAGAGACCCTTGTATGTTGAAGTCCCGGTAGCCGAAATACCAAAATGGCTTGATCATTTCATGAGTTTGGCCATAAGAGATGAGCTTAGAAGCTTGACCACGTGCAACTCTGTGACCCAAACTTACCTGATGGTCTTCGATCTACCCCATCTGTGGATCCTCGCCATTGAAAGAAAAAGTGCCTGCTCACTTGATTTTAAGCTCGAAATGGGCTTCTTCTATGGGTTGCGCTTGGCGCTCATGGCTGCGGCCTTTGAATGAAACACACTCAACTAGTTTTCAAATCCCACTTCTATGTATCTACACCAGGGGCCCGAAACCGAAAGAAAACACCAACTAGCAAGAATTTGTGCTAACATTAGGCTCCAGGGGGCATAGAGTCTTCCCCACGATGCTCTAAGAACTCATTCGCGGCTTCAATGCCTTGCTATTGGGCTATGGAGTCAGCTATTAAGCCAAACATAATTAAATAAACAACTAAAAGGACAATATTTACAAAACGAGGAGCCGCCTTCGGCTCAAACAAAACATTTTTTTAGGAAATGCCCATTTACTGGGCCATTAAAAACTTCATAACCCTCCAAATCCTGCAACTTATAAGTGTTATTCAAGAATACTTCAGTGATCCTGAAGGGCCCGATCCAGAGAGCGTCAAACTTGCTGTGTTTTCCCCTATCCTGCTTGGGTGCATCCCACTTAAGCACCAACTCCCTGAGTTCGAATTCCTTCTTTGTGACCTTCCTATCAAAAGCCTACTTGACCTTTTGCTGATGACTATGGGCCACATCCATCACCTGTTCCCTGATCTATTGCACCTCCACTATTTGATGAATCCTTCTAACCATATGATCTAGCTCTCCTTCAAGATCCTGAAAGAATTTCACTATAGGTAACGCGAGTTGAGTGGGAAAAATAGCCTCCGTCCCATAAAACAATTGAAAAGGTGAGGTGCCCGGGGACTTTTTCATTGTCACTCGATCGACCCATAGAGAGTATTTGAGCTTTCAATCCCAAGCCCTCTTATTGTCCTCCAACAATATTTTGATGAGCTTGATTAGGCTTTTATTGGAAGACTCTGCTAGTCCATTTCCTTGAGGATAATAGGGGGTGGAGTGAATCAATGAAATTTTGAACTATTCACAGAACTTAATCAGAGGCTCAGACCTGAAAGAAGTAGCATTATCAATGAAAATTCTACTGGGACAACCAAATTTGGCTATGATATCCCTCAAGAAGATGATAATAACTTTGTGAGAAACACTCCTGGTGGGGGCTGCTTCCATCCACTTAGTGAAATAGTCTGTCATAGTTAGGATCCATCTGTGCTAGCCACTTGAAGGAGGATGAATGTCCCCAATGAAGTCCAACACCACTATTGAAAAGGTGCTGAAGCTAACACAAGCTTTAGTGGCAACAAGTTGAGCTATTGCTTTCCTGAGAACCTTTAGCATTTGATACAAACTCTAACTTCTCTGCAGACATCAGTGAACAAGGTGGGCTAGTAGTACCCAGCCCTAAGAATTTTGTGAGCTGTGGTCTTCCAAAAATGATGCGCTCCACAAAGGCCACCATGGAACTCAAACATAAGTTTTTGGGTTTCCTGTGGGCTCAGACACCTTAGCAACACCCCTAGGGGGTCTCTCCAGTACAAGAATTGGTCAATGAGGCAATACCTTATCGTCTTGAGCTTTAAAGATCTCGCCTTACTCTTACCCATTCCATTAGGAGGCTTCAGTTCTTGCAGAAAGTACAAAATGTCTCGGTACCAGGTGCATTCTGCTAGTGATGAGCCATTGTGAGAGATTTTGCTGGATGACTCAGCTAGCTGATTTTTTGAGCAAGTATTTATGAAGCTAACCACCAAAGCCCTACAATTGGATTCATCCAATAGCTTGGCTAAACCCTTCCCTTTAACCATCTTGGTGGGCTTTATCTCTAGGTCAAAATCCAAAATCTTGGCGATCCATTTACCTCTTCTTCCATCTACGTCAGGATGTATAAGGATATCTTTCATAGATGTTGAAGGCATGTATGCAGTCACTTTTGAGTGCAAGACATAGACTCTGAAAGCTTTGAGAGCTTTCACTAAGGCATAATCTTGTTTCTCCATGATTTCATACCTGATCTCTACATCTCTTAATGCCTTGCTGAAGAAAGAAATGGACTGCTCTCGACCTTTCTCATTTTTCTACAACAAGACCGCTGCTACTTTATCAAAAGAAGCGAACGAAAAAATTAGAAAATCCTTGGAATAGTTAGGATTGATCAGCACAGGTTCCTCAGTCAACGCCCTTCATATTTTGATGAAATATTCCCTGAGATCAACAGTCCATTTTACTTCATTTCCTTTCCTGAGCATGGCTGTGATGTGTTTCACCAATTCAACAAAATTTGAGACGAATCTCCTCAGAAAATTAATCTTCCCCCAAAAGGCTTTAACTTCCTTCCTAGATATGGGAAGTGACAAGGTATGAATTGCCTCTACCCTGTTGGGATCAATCCTCACTCCCTCTATTGATACTATATGTCCTAACAACTTACCCTCCTTCATAGCAAAAATTGACTTCTTGGGATTTAAAGAAAGGCCAAACTTCTGACATTTCAGGAAAACCTTCCATAGGTGATAGCGATGCTCCATATTAGACCTGGAGAAGACTGTGATGTCGTCCAGATAGATCACTAAAAAATGTTCTTTCTCTCCTATGAAGGCCATATCCATAGCTCGTTGAAAAGTCGCTCCTGCGTTCATAAGTCCAAACAACATCTTGGCATACATGAATGTCCCCTAGGGAGTGGTGAAGGCTGTCTTCTCTCTGTCCTTGGGCATGACTGATATATGATTATACCAAGAGAAGCCATCAACCATGGATATCCTGGATGCACCAGTTACCTTCTGTAATATGTGTTCCATGTTAGGCAAGGGATAGTTGTCTTTCTTTGATCTTTGGTTCAGGTTCCTAAAGTCAACACAGAGACTGATTTCACCACTTTTCTTCCTTACCGAGACTAAATTGGCTACCCACTCAGAAAATCTCAAGGGAACAATGATTTGGGCATCTAAAAACTTCCTTACTTCTCTCTCCATGACAGGAAACAACATGGGATTTATTTGTCTTAACTTCTGCCTAAATGGTTTAGCCTCCTTCTTTAGTGGGATCTTGTGTTCAATGACAGACGTGTCATATGTCTTGGGTTCTTCATAAGTCCATGCGAACACATCAACAAATTCTCTTAATAACTCAGTATATTCAGCTCTCTATTCTTTGGTCAGTCTTCTTGACAACCTGACAAATTTAAGCTCCTCCTGTGTGCCAATGTTACACTCAGCTAAATCGACATCTTCATTCGAAACTTCACCCCTCACTGCCACATCATTACCATCGAACAATCTTTCTAATGGGACTAGTCCCTTCGAAATGTGATTGCGAGGCAGCTGAATAATCTGGTGATTAGAAATTTTATTTAAAAATACCTCAGGGTAAGGGTGACCTTCAAGGTCAGGGTCTTGATCAATGTGCAACACAGAAAATTCGTCGACAGCCTGTAGAAAATTCTTGATTTCCAGATCGTCTTCAAATACCTTCTAATTTTTGACATTGTTCGGTACAGATGGCCTATATTTTATCTCAACATCATATTTTCTCTTAGGCGATAGAGGGATCCTAAATAGACTCGCCGAAATGGCTAAGGAATCGGCCAAAGCAATTTTCTCCCTTGGAATAAAAGAGATGTTGAACGCTGAGAAGGAATTGCAAATCAAGTCCCACACCTCATTTCTGTAGCTCCTGAGTCGAGGATGCTTGGCCCGATAAGCGTTTCTGACTTGCTAAATAATTAGCTTAGCATCTCCGAACACCGCTATCTCCTCTATCCCCATCTCCTTGTGGCCCTTAAACCCAGAACCAGAGCTTCGTATTCTGCCACATTATTGGTGGCTTCAAATTCTGGCTTGAATGACAGGGACATGGTTTCCTGACAAGGTGACACCAACACCACTCCTGCATCGGCGCCTTTGATAGAAGAAGCCCCGTCGAAAAACATATTCCAAATAGAGGTGGTTGGAGGAGGAATCTCATGATTAAAAGGGGGCTGCCTTTTGACTTGAAAAGGGGCTTCAGGGGCATTAGTGAGATGCAACAAACTAGATCCCAAATCAGTGTCTAGTGCAAAGATAGGGTGATTGGTGGGGTTTGCCTCATCACTAACAATTTAGGCCAGCTGGGCCTCTCTGTACAACCTCCTATGTTCCCCTCCAAAGACTAGAATGGTAGCATATGTGAGATCCATTTGTAATGTTCCTCCAAGATTTTTAATCAGAGATCTTAACAACAACATGCCAAACTTGGGAGGAACATCAGCTACTACAATGTCCATGACCACACTTTTCATTGGCAACTGAAACAAAGTGTAACACCCTGTTTCCCCCAACTTGTAAATATAACTGGACTGGCCAAGAACTATGGCAAACTCATAAATGTGAATATGTGATGTAAATGGACCTTGAGGAAGAGGTCAATGAATGTGAATAACATTCTGAATTTATTGCAGGACTGCTGATGAGGGGATGTGTAGAAAACGAGACCACGATGGCGGTGGAAGGCTCCTGAAAAGGTGGCATTAACTTCCACTGAGAATTCAATACCGTGATTAGACTCCACTAGCCTGGAGAACCAAAAGTGGCTCGCTGGCCCTGAAAATTAATGGCTCGCAAACTGGTAGGCGGATGGCTTGATGAGGGATGGGATGGTGAACCGCCCATCCGTAGAGTCGTCAGGCCTGATCAGTGCGAGGGAAATCGTGCCACACGCAACCTCACGAGAGGATAAGGCATATGGCATAGGCGATTGAGAGGGCAGATGCGAGGGGAACTCTGGATTACGCAGAGTGAGTGATAGCAGAGAGGAAGGATTGCAACCTTCACTCCTGGTCATTGGCAGACAGAGAGACGTAGTCTCAGAACATCGTGGTCTCAGATCGGGGGTGGCTAGTGGTAAATCCTTTGGGAGTCGCTGAGACTACGGTTGGGTGGAAATGAGCACCCCTCTCAGCAGTTTCTCCCATTTCTGAAGTCACTCCCGATAAGTGTTTTGTTTACATATTGCCTCTTGAAATTCATGGAATGATACATATATGTATATGCTCAAAGACCTGTGAAATTGTGAACGATTTCAGTGTAAGAATGTCTGTACAGTGTTTTGGTAAGAATTTATAGACATATTCTTATAACAGAGGAAGCCATGCATGATTTAAGTTGATGAATGAATCTAATTATAGGTTAAATTAAGTTAGGCTTCCAGCCCATTCTCGGGAAGTTGTTTCCCTTCACCCATCTCCTGGAAAGCCCCAGAATAGATCTGTTGTAGAGGTTTACCCAGGACCTGGAATAGGATATTGAAGGTGCAAGTCTTAATAACCTTGTACGAGGAGGAACGATCCTCTTAAAAACCTGAGATGGTAGCTTAAAAGAGGAATATCGAATCGACGGATGAGAATTCGTCTGGAAATCTATAGTTTTTCCCCACGACCATTAGATTAGCAGGAGAAGGTAGGGCATTAAAGACCTTACCACTCGTTTTTCCTATGTCTTCATGGGTAGGGAAGAGTCTAGGGGCCGTAGATCCCCATGTTCCCTGAGAACATCCGGACCGCTGATCTCCCCGTCCATCAAGTCGTGAGAGGGTACAAAAAGTGACATCAGCACCGTTAGATCTGGACAGAGATCCTGACAGCTGTCAGATATACAAAAGTTATGCAGAGGGTAACTCCTCATGAATGGGAGGAGAGGTCGATGATTAGGATTCGCAGAGGAAGATTGCGAAATCCCGTCAGCCGTTAGATCTTGGGAAAGTTGCACAGGGTTTAAGTCCTAGTATGCAGATGAGGAGTCCCGGAAGAGTCATCGGGATTTGACGGTCAAGAGAATTGAGACCTTGTAGGTCACGAGATCCCAAGAAAGGATCCTGGCCATTGATCCCGACAGGGACACGTGTCAGAAGATCCCGAGGAGTCGGGGATCGGAGAATCAGAGTTTTCGAAGGTGTGAAACTCTTACCTATTGGAATCGCGATCCGCGATATCCCAGCAAGATCAGAATCGTCTGTTGGTAGAGGACACATGGCAGAAATCAAGCACCATCGGCATTTGGCACATCGGGAAATCGGCATTTCCAGGGACAAGAGGTCGGGGAAGTCCCAGGTAAAAACCCCAACATAATTCGAGCCATCCGTTCGGAGGGACAAGTGTCGAAGATCTGACGAGAGTCAAAAAATCAGGAAATTGACATTTCTGAGGTCGAAGGAACTAGGACATCGAAAGTCCCGAAACCCTGAGAGCCAATCTAGACTGCCCATTTGAGAAGGACGCGTGGCAATCATCAGCGCCCTTGGGAAAAACCCTAACAAAAGGATATGATTGCGGTTATATAGAGGAAGGATGTATGGACCCAAAAGACTAGCCCAGGGGACTAGCGAAGGTTAGCGCGTGTCGGAATTCAGAGGATCGCAGATACAAGGTGCGTTCGCATTTCAACACCGGAAAGTCCGAAACCCCGATGGGGGAGAAGGCTACGGTCTGATGAAATAGATGTCATGTGGACCGAGAGCTTAGCCTGGAGGGCTAGCGAGAATTAGAGCGCGTTGGGAGTTTGGAGACCAAACCCCGATGACGGAAGAGATTCCGTCGAGGAATCTCAGGGTCTATAATGACCGTTAGATGCGGAAAACAAGACGGTAATTTAGGCTAGGATGTGGTTATGCTTTAGGATAAGTAGCGATTAGATCTGGATGGTTAGAGTCCACCC
>JZKD02S2155930.1:583417-617166 GCA_000966675.3 Picea glauca
ATCGCGTCTCGCGATTTCGGGGTTTTCATTGTCGAGTGAACAAGACATTTCAAAGTCCCGATCCCCGATTTGCTCCTTTGGGTTATCTCTCTCGCAACTTTTACAGATCTGACGGCCCTCGTTATTTCGGGAAATTTGTATGAGATCCTACGGTCACTGACTCTTCTTCCTTTTTCCTCTGTAAGCTTTTGTTGCGCGTGTTTTCTTCAAGACTGTTCCTCCTGAGCTTTTACTTCCAAATCCCCACGTGGTTTTATCCTTCTTATCCTGCTGTCTCTACTGTTGCCATTAATGACAACAACCATCACTGCATTCTATCCACTGAATTTGCCAACAGGAGAGGGATCTTGCTGAAAGGTTTGGCATACTACAGTTAGCATCTGGAGAAACTGAGGTAGAGTTGGGCAATGATGAGTTTAGTGGCCATATTCTGAACAAATTGCACAAGAGAATTTGGTTCGCAACCCTTTACTGCCTGCATTGCTGGACGCAGTAGTATCATTAGACATGCTTGGTGAAGTGGCGAGCGATGTGGTTGCTCGAGGGAGTTGGATCATATTGCGTAACTCAAAAAGAGTAGGACATCTATTAGTGTGGTGTCTCTCTCTTTCGCATAGTGCGCAAGGAGGATGAACTCGGAGAGGAAGTGGAGTTGTGGGCTCTCTATTCTTCCATCTACCCCCAGTAGTGGCAGTGGTGATGGTAGTTGGGGGTGAGGGTGGTGCGGTCGGAGCCTATAATAGAATCTGCATCGGGATTCCCTCTAACTAAGGAGGGAGAGATGGTTGAGGAACCATCACGGGTGGGTGTAGATACCATACAGGGATGGAAAGCACCATGTTGGAAAGCGTAAGCGTCGTGGCTACCTGAAACGACTGAACTCCAAGTGGGGGGTAGAAGAAGGGAATTTGAGTAATTGCTTGAGGGATTGTCTCCCAAATCGGGATTTTCCCCTGGAGGAGGGGAAAATCAGGGATACGTGGTGCAGTAGGGTTCTCAAGGAATTACTGAGGTAATATTTCTTCAACTGGTGGAACATCGAGGTGTAGAGAGGCCTCAGTGGGAGGAATGGTGTCTCTGGTGTCGGTTCCATTAGAAGATACGACACACACTTGTATTGAAGGGTGTATGAGAGGTGGTGCTCCATGGTATTCCCCCAGCAAGGATGGGTCCTTGAAATTTCTGGGGGAGATTGGAGTTGGAAGTTACTCCTGGATTGCAACAGGAGCAGAGCCCGACACCCATCAGTTTTATGTCACGATTTGTTTATAAAGGTTGATCAAATGGAAATAAACTCATAACCATATCGTTCTAACTCAGAAAACTTGGCTGGAACAATAGTGACCTATGAGGTCTTGACCTAACTTAAGCCAGTAATAATGATAGTGGTGAGTAAGTGGAGGGAAAGAGAGGGAAAATAAAGTCCACTCTGGACATCCGGTCTTCCAGAAGTCTTTACAAAAGAGTAAAAGTCTCAGATATGAGATCCTCTCAGAGCCGAACAAACTTCAAAATGAACCTAAAAAGATTGCAAAACTGCTATAATCAAACCTACATTATATAGCTATGCAACACCCGACTGGATCATCCATGCCCAGGCTTTCAAATTCAAAGGGAAAAGGAAAAGAAGAAGTTGGCTTCCATTAAGCAAGAAGTCTCAAATGTTATTCTATAACCAGAGAACCAGAGGCTAAAATAAAGATTTACAATCGGGAGTTGTGCTCTACCATCGATCCTTACAAAAATATAAAAATTGAGTAAATACACTCCTAAACCTTCGCCCAACAGAGGCATCTTAGAACTTCTAGGGCGTGGCATCTCTTCAGTCAAATCTGGCCTAAACTCCTTCGCCAGACGTCACCTTAACTTTGCATGGCCTTTGCAGAGGGGGTAGCTGAAACATTAAAGGCTAAAATAGCGTGTGCAGACTCCTCTGGTCAGATGAGGACTTGGCATGGCTTCTTTGAAAAAAACCAGCATATAGGACTATCTCGGGCAAACTGCATGTTGGAACCTTCGTGCTTTGCATTTAATGAGTGAGCTGAGGTTTCAACTACCTCTCCCCACCTTCATTTACTTTTAGCAGGGACCAAGATCAAGGTCGAGTTGAACTGGTACCTGGAGAACGCAGTGATCCCTTCTGCAGCTAAACCAGACACTTTGGCCCTTTGCACAGTTCTTTCTATCAACCCAAGTGACCACGGGCTGTGACCTTGTGCCTATCTTCAAAGGCGCTTTTGGGATTTGGCGTTTCGGCGATTCTGAAATGCAGTGGAAGGAGAAGACCCTTTGTTCTCTCAAAGTCCCAGTAGCCGAAATGGCTTGATCGCACGCCACATGTCCCATTAGATGGACGGCCTAGATCACTTCTCAAATGTGGGACCGCCTCTGGCCTGGACCCTTTAGGTGTTTCGGGCTTCGGGGTTCTTAAATGCAGTGGAAGGAGGAGACCCTCTGTTCTCTCGAAGTCTCGGTAGCTGAAATGGCTTGATCGCGTGCCACTTGTCCCATTGGATGGACGGCCTAGATCACTTCTCAAATGTGGGACCGCCTCTGGCCTGGACCCTTTCAACATTTCGCGTTTCAGCGATTCTAAAATGTAGTGGAAGGAGGAGACGCTCTTTTCTCTCGAAGTCTCGATAGCCGAAATGGATTAATCATGCACCATGTGTCCCATTGGATGAAAAACCTAGATCATTTCTTGATCGACGATCCTGGCTCTTTCGGGATTTCACGCACCGGGGATACATGATGCAAGGAGGAGAGACCCTTGTATGTTGAAGTCCCGGTAGCCGAAGTATCGAAATTTCTTGATCGTTTCGTGAGTTTGGCCATAGGAGATGAGCTCAGGCACTTGACCACATGCAACTCTGTGACCCAAACTTACCCAATGGCTATCGATCTGCCCCATCTGTGGATCCTTGCCGTTGAAAGACAAAGTGCCCGCTTGCTTGATTTTAATCCCGAAATGGGCTTCTTTTGTGGGCTACGCTTGACACTCATGGCTGCGACCTTTGAATAAAACACACTCTACTAGTTTTCAAATCCCACTTCTATGCATCTACACCAAGGGTCCGAAACCGGAAGAAAACACCAACTGGCAAGAATTTGTGCTAACACTACCAACCCCATACAATTGGCGTGTCTGTTATAGCAAGATTTTCCTCACCCTACGCAATCTTGCACATAGGACATTTTTCCATTTCCCTATACAAAATTGAAGTCCCTTTTTGCAAATCCCAGAGAAAAAAACATGATTTTTCCACATATATGAGCCCTACCTATATTACAACATAGGTATACATAGGTTGCACCACTACAACCCGCGTACATCAAGAAAAGTGCCCAAAATTAAAAATGGTGTCGAGTTTCCATATCACGTCACAAGATCAATGATCCTTGGCCTTCCATATACTGGAAACATTCTAACTCAACCATTCAGTTCCACTTGAAGGCCATAAATGGGCCAAATCTGAGCTATGGAAAAGAGGAGAAAGAATTCAACTTTGAGAGCAAAGTTACTCTGGAGAAATTATTCACTTCACATTGAGTCTGCATCCCTTTATCCTTAAGTCTGAACACATTGTTGAGCCACCAAGCTCTTCCCTTTTGATTGAGAACTTAATTGTCTCTCTTATATGATATTGACTTTGGTGGAGGATTGAAGTGGTGGAGGCCCAGCTAGAAGGAACTTATTTTCTCGGTTTCGAACCGTACTGACACAAAAGTTTGTAACTCATTCACTTTTGCTGATTATATCTTAATAGAAATATTCTTTTCTCGTCCAACTAATATCTCACAAATATTTGAATTGTTTTTCCATGGGCGTATTTGTTATGAATGTTGATGGATTATGCTATCAAATGTGCTAATATTATATATTATCACCATATGCTTGTGTTGCTTGGTTGTTGAGGAATAGTTGTAGGTATATTGCTTTGGGTGAAATGCTCAAATATGGAGTTCATTGAACTTGTGGACGAGGTAGGCCTATTATCTTGTCTTGTTAGCATATTTGTTTATATAAAATACTTGAGATTACAGTTGATTTTTGCAGTCATTTCCGTCTGTTGTGGTCTACCCCTAGCCATAGAGAGATTTTCCTTGTAACATAATTGGCGAACATACTAGGGATAAAATCTTCTTTTTGGGGGTTTGGAGTGTTTTTCTCCTTAGATTTCTCTCATTCATATTGAGTTTCTTGTCGTGTGATTGCTTGACAGCCTCTATTCACTCCGAGTCTGAGTTTCTTAGCCTTCTCCTTAGACTAGTGGTGTTTTGACACATATACACGGGTTTTTTCTTGACAGTTACATACATACACGTGTTGTACTTCTGCAAGCTGGGTACATACACACTTTTCCCTTGAACAGTCACGTACATCAACCTTTGTTTCTTGATTGATGGGTTTGGTGGTTGCTGAGTAGGTTTTGATGATTGTTGAGTCTTCTTGGGTTTCTGTGGTGATTGTTAAGTGTCTGTGGAATGACAGGAAACCTGTCTTTGGTTGAAGTTTTGGGAAATGCCTTTCTCATCATATTTTTATTTTGATTGTCCTTGCAAGTTGGGCTGGGTGTTTTTCTCCTTGATATCCTACTTGGGCTGTCTCTGTCTATACACAATAGAGTCTTTATATCAAGTTGTTGTTCAGTCCTTGCATTTTCATTATCTTATATTGAAAATACAAAAATATTAGGCATTTTACATTGATTGGGATTTTGATCTCTTGAGTCTTTGTCATTTAACTTAGTGCATGTAAAGAAATATTGCATTTTATTTAGAATTGCAGAATTGAATTGAAAATTGCATTTTTGAAAAACATATCATCTATTGGTAATTGAAGTTAGGACTTTGCATTCTATTCATATTCATTTATTTTACTCGCTGAGTCATAACATTACTAGTTTCACGACCGCACCTTTTGAGTAAGCAAGGCCATTAAAATTAATGCTACAATTTAAAATTGATTAGTAACAATTTTATTTTCTAGGGTGCACAAACTAGCTTAGGATTTAGAGCCTTGGAATAGGATTTTGTGAGTAAACTTCTCCAAGGCTATTAAATCAACATATGTGTTTGACTAAGGGAGTGGAGAAATCCATTATATAATTGGTAATATTAGGAGGCTCCGCTTACACCAGAGTTAAGCACAAGGTCGTGTGATGTTGGTTGAAGGGATATCCCCCCGATACCTTCTTAGAGTCAAATATATTTCTGGGGATCTATTTGTATATGTGGATCTTGCTAGTGCTCTTACCTCCATGAGAGGTGGTGCTTTCAAAGTTTCAGGCTTTGCTACCCTACCCATATAGTTGACCTAACTTATGACTATTCTCATGTACATCGGTTATACCGTGGTTGCTTAGTTGCTTGACTTAAGTACCACATAGGTTACTTGCAGGGGTTATTCTATAGGTAGCTTAGGTCAGATAAGGGTCGGACATCACACAACCTTTATGGAGGATTACCTCTCTGAGGGGATCTGACCGACTGGTTGTTAAGCTCATGAGGGCCCTTATAGTTGATTCTTTTTCCTCCAATATTTAGCAGTGGAGTCTCAGGCCCCTCTTGGGCGAGGCATACCTACTTTAGACAGGGAGGTCCCTTTCAACCACTTTATCCTGTTTGTGTGTTTATTGGTCGTTTGATTATTTTTGGTGTGCTCTTTGATTAATAGTTGGCCTTAGGATTTGTTTTTTATATCTTGAATCTTGAGTCATTGTGGATCTAGACCAACTTCCTCGTAGGTCTCACCGCTTGTTACAGTTACCACCACATTTTGAGTCTTTCCCTTCTAAAATCCATAGAGTTATTAAATGTGGTACACACACATCCACATATCAGACTTGTGATTCAACAAGGATGATTACTGAACTGATTCATCAAGATACTAGGATCCCTTTGAATCCCACACCTACTATAGTTAATGGTACCCATTCGATTCCTTCAACCACAATGGTTGTAGTGTCGGGGGAACCTATCATCATCGTTTCCCAACCTACAGTGAAAACTCAACCTATTTCCATGAACTCATTTGGGTTGCTTGGTCGTTCATCAGGATATAATGTTTAGTCCATCCCTATGGCCTCTAGTCCCTTTTCTTATGGTATGCCAAATTTTACTTCACAGTTTTCAAACTCCATCCTAGCTGTTGGCCCTAATGCTAGCATTGGACTTGGGGGAAAAATCCTCCTTATACTCCATTCTTGTTTGGTGGCACTCATGTCCCTCAAACAACTCCTACCATGGGAGGATTTCCTCCTTTTAATCTCGGGTCTAATATTGTTTCTTTTGGATGGAGTAACCAACTTGGCGAACAAGCTTCTGCTCAAGTTCCGTCCTTTACACTCACCTCCTCAGTGTTGATTCTGACCAACACATTTGGCATGACGAATCCACCTTTATCCTCTGGATTCACACCCAGAGGAAGTTAGTTTAACACTTTGGGCAACCCCCAGCCTGGGTCCACTCTGGCTGTGGGCAATTTTAATAACCCTCATCAGAACATTCCTACTTGAATGATGCCCAAACCCTTCCTTATGAATCATCCTAGAGGAGGGTCTTACAATCCCAGATAGCGCCATGGTAATTACCAGAACCTTAGAACCACAATATTTTTAGGTAGCTCGAGCCCAGATGTTGCAACCCCGTCTCCCTTTTCTAGCCACGCTCAATCTACTAGACTTGTCTAAGTTGATGAATGATCCTGTGTGTCATGATCCTACATGGCCCCCCATTCCCACCAAGCTTTATTCAGATATTCCAAAATTCAAAGGCAAGAATGGCGAGGATCCTGGTGATCACTTTACCACCTTTCACCTATGGTTCTCTTTGAATTCCATTAATGATGATTCCATTCAGTTAAGATTGTTTCAACGCACCCTCATGGGGGTTTCCACAAAATGGTATATCGAGCTACCTAGGGGGGCATACAGGGCCTTTATTTAGATGGTTCTAGTCTTCCTTAACCACTTCCAATTGTCGGTTCATTACGATGCTGACCTAGAACTTCTTTCGACCTTACACCAAGACAAAGCCACTCATATCTTAGATCACATCCATCAATGGCGTAGATAGAAGAGGTTGATCAAGACCTACATACCCCTAGAATTCCTACTAGAGTGGTTCCTTAAATATCTACAACCTCCTATCTCAAAAGATGTTTCTACATCCGAGGTTACATCTGAGGAAGAAGCGATTTTCAAAGCCCATTAGTTATATATTATATATGCTCAGTCTGGGATGTTATACGATATTCTTCTTGACGCATTGAGATAAAATTATGACCCTAGAAAAAATCTCGGGCCTCATGCTGATGGCATTGTAGGCTCTACCAATGTGAAATAATCCACAGACTCGGTGACAAGCCATTTGAAAGAGTTGTATCTAAACCAATCTACAGGAGGGACAACTTTGTCTGTGTATTCCAATCCCACTTAGTCAACATATGTACATTCTGTGCAATCATCGACCAGCCCAAATGGTAACCAACAACCAGGCGGGAATAAGAAGAAAGGACATAATAATAATCGTAAGGGTGGGAAAAATAATAAACCCAAGGACAATGGTAATAATGAGAAGATGAATAATAATGCCGGTGAGGGAAAGAAAGAAAGGCATAAGGTGATTTTTCCCTGTAAACTTTGTACAAACGATCACCTTACTCACTTATGCCCCAAACTTGTGGAATCTACGAGGCTCTTATCTCTACCACCCATCGTGCTGACGAATCCTTTTTCACATAACCAACACATGGCCTCGATCTCCTCAAATGTTGGGAATGTTGTGAGTGGGAGTCAAAACCCACTGGCACAAGACGGTGATCGTTTATGCATCAATATGGTCAAATATAAGGTTAATGTAGCCACTCGATCTAATGATTACAATTCTCCACAAATTGTACCTGGTCTAGAGTCTCCTCCTCCTCCGGAGTCACCCTTACAGATTGAAAAACCAGATCCATCACCTCATATTCTGAAATGAGTACTCAAGCACTCTACCCACAATCTAATGCTAGAGCCTCCCAGAATTACTCTAATGTTGAGGACCTGGGTCAAACCCCTTGTGCAATGTCAGCTGTGGAGGTACTCTAGATGTGTCCTTCACAGAGGAATTCCTTGCTATCTGCATTAGGAGCTCTAGATACCAATGGCTTGAAAGTTATCAAGTTTAAAGTCACAGATGTGAAGCCTCACTTGCCTTGCCATGTGGCATTCCAAATCAACGTTGGTTACTCAAAATATAACATCAAGCGTATTGTTGTTGATGAAGGTGCTACCACATGTGTAATGTACCTGGTCTGCTGGAGATCCCTCAACTCACCAAATCTCTCTCAGTCTCCAACCATGTTGATTGATTTTGACTGTCATTCCTTCCTCCCTCATGGTATTCTTCCCGCCTTTATGTCATATATGATCAGTCTGGGATGTTATACGAGATTCTTCCTGATGCACTGAGGTCAAACTATGACCCTAGACAAAATCTCGGGCCTCATGCCGATGGCATTGTAGGCTCTTCCAATGTGAAATCTGTAGACTTAGTGACAAGCCATATCAAAGAGTTGTCTCTAAACCAGTCTGTAGGAGGGCCAACTTCGCATGTGTCTTCCAACCCCACTCAGTCAACATATGTACATTCCATGCAATCGTTGACCAAACCAAATGGTAACCAACAACCAGGCGAGGAATAAGAAGAAATGACGTAACAATAATCGTAAGGGTGGGAAGAATAATAAACCCAAGGACAATGGTAATAATGAGAAGATGAATAATAATGTTGGTGAGGAAAAGAAAGAAAGGTGTAAGGTGAATTTTCCCTATAAACTTTGTACAAACGGTCACCTTACTCACTTATTCCCCAAACTTTTCTAGCTCGACAATTCTCAACCAAAAACTGAGAATATCAGTGTTAGAATGTATTCATCCCTTATGGGTACCTTCGAATTCATGGCACCGGTTCACCATATTTATGCCATGTCCAGTAGGCCCATTTCATTAGAGAGGTCCATTCCTTTCCACACTTCCTATTTTAATGATCCTTGGACCCTACCTTCCTCGAATGCATCTTGTGAAGGTCAGTCGCATGCTAGAATGGCCATGCCATTATCGACAATAGAAATAGTATATCAAGTTGTTCTTGACTCTTCCACCGATCCTGATCTTATTACCTTGCAAACAGACAAGGAGGATCATGTTCTTGAGACCGTGTGGGACACTTTGTTGTCTTGTTCACATGAACACCTCGACAATACTTTTCCCTTGGATGAGGCTATCATCGAGGCCATGAATGGTTTTGACAAACCTTGGGATGATATGCATCATCACTCTTATTTTCTCCCAGAGCTTGCTAGAATCAAACAACATGAATTTAGATCTACTCTGAGCGAGATAGTTGGTCATGTTGTAGTTTTGCTTGATACACACACAATTTATGGCGAAGGAAATATGGCGAGTATCTCACCTACCATCATGATCAATATCTCTTGTACCCCATGGAAAGATTGAAAATGTACACATCAGTGTAGATTGTTCGCCAGAAGAAATCCTGATCTACACCGAACTCTTCAAGGAATTCCGAGATCTATTCACTTGGTCATATGAAGAGATGCCAGGAATCGACCCTCGAATTGTTGAACATGAGATTAAAACTTACCTGGATGCTAAGCTTGTTCGAGAATGTCTTAGAGTTGTCAATTCCCGTAAGGCCCATACTATTAAGGCAGAGGTATAGAAACTGCTTAATGATGGATTTATCTACCTGGTTCCCTTGATTGAATGGGTATCCAATCTTGTTCTTGTGAATAAGAAGCCAGGAACCATTTGGATTTTTGTGACATGAACAAAACTTGTCTTAAGGACAACTTCCTGACACCATTCGTCGATCAGATCCTCGACGAGTGTGCGGGAAGAAAAGTTTTTTCTTTCATGGATGGATTTTCAGGGTATAACCAAATTCAAATTAAACCCAAGGATCAACATAAGATGACATTTATTTGTCCTCGAGGTAATTTTGCATAATAGAAGATACCTTTCTGCCTTAAAAATGCCGGAGAAACCTTCCAACGTGCTATGACCTTCACATTCCATGATCTTAAGAATATAGTTGAATCTTATCTTGACAATCTTGTTGCTCACTCTCGTAAGAGAATGGATCACCCTAAGCACCTTCGGCTAGTTTTTGAAAGATGTCGTCATTATCGCATCCGGTTGAAAACTCATAAATGCATATTTTTCATTAGTTCAGGACGTCTTCTAGGATTTTTAGTCTTTGAGACTGGGATCATGGTATATCTATTAAAGGTTGAGGCAATACTTCGATTGCCTCCCTAGGCACTATTCGACAACTTCAAGGTTTACAGGGGAAAGCTAACTTTTAACGCCAGTTTATAGTAAACTATGCCAATATTACTAAGGGTTTTATGCATCTCTTGAAGAAGGACACCCCTTTTATCTGGGATGAGTGAGCCCAAGAATCTTTCGATGCTTTGAAGAAAGCCTTGGTATCGAAGCCTCTGCTGAAGTCTCCTAACTACAGTAGAGATTACTTTCTTTATGTCATCATGTCCGAAGAGATGATTGGTATGGTGTTGGTTTAGGAGGATGATGAGCTCCATGAGCACGTCATTTACTATCTTAGTCAAAACTTAGTCAGTCCTGAGCTCAAATATTCTCACATTGAAAATCTAGCTTTGGATGTCGTTCACGTAGTCCAATGATTACACCATTATATATTGCTTTACAAAAATACTGTGGTTGTCTATGTCAATCCATTTCAATACATCCTTACCAGGCGTATCATAGGGGGAAAATACAATAAATGGATTGTCATTTTACAAGAATTTGATCTCGATTTCACTTCTGTGAAATCCAAGCAATCACTAGTCTTTGCAGAGTTAATATCCGAGTTCCCATGATTGGACGAGGATGTTATTCATGTTGATTCTTTTGCGGATGAAAACATTTTCCTTGTCTCATCATTTGACCCCTGGTATGGAGACATTGTTCTCTATCTTCAAACTTTGAATTTCCCTCAGCATCTCCCGCGAGATGATCGACGACATATATGATACCAAGCTAAGAATTACCTTATCGTTAGTGACACTTTGTATTGTCGAGGAATAGAAAATATAGTGCATTGTTGTTTAACTCACAAAGAAGCTGAGTCAGTTCTAAATGATTTCCATAGTGGGGCTTGTGGTGGTCATCTATCTGGGCTTGCGACAACCCAAAAATTTTTGTGAGTCGGTTATTTTTGGTCATATATATTTAAAGATTGCATTGAAGAAGTTAATAAGTGTCACCCCTTCCAGGTGTTCACTCGAAAAATGAACTCGCATCCAGACCCTCTCCATCCAGTCATTACCGACGGTCCCTTCACCAAGTGAGGGGTGGAATTTATGGATTGCAACCCAACTTCAACTAGGGTGCATCAACAAATTATCGTGGTCATATATTACTTTAATAAGTGGGTTGAGGCCATGCCTACAGTTAAATCCAATGGAAAGACTGTTGCCTTCTTCGTATTCAGTCAAATTATCACCAGATTCAGAATCTCGAGTGAGATTGTCACTGATCATGGCAGTCACTTTCATAATGAAATGATGGAAGAGATATCATCCAAATTGGGGTTTAAGCATGGTCATTCTTCCCCTTACTACCCCCAGGAAAATGGATAGGTAGAGGCTGTAAAAATTTATCTCAAGACCATTTTATAGAAAACTATTGGCCATAGCAACTCTGACTGACATATCATGCTATATCCCGCACTTTGGGGATACCAAACCTTAGTCAAGACTGCCACCGAATTTTCTCCTTTCCAGTTAGTACACAGTGTGGATTCAATCTTACCTATTGAATGTGACATCCCTTCTCTTAGATTGGAAGTTGCGCTCCTACCTGACACTTTTGATCTCGAACGACACCTAGTGCACCTAGAGAGACTTGACGAGCAATGTCAAGACACTTCTACGACTATCGAAGCGAATAAAAGACATGTTGAGGTCCAATACGATAAGTCTGTCTATCCTTGGTTGTATGCTGAGGCTGACTTTGTCCTTTTATATGATCAAGCCAAAGAACCACTGGGGGAAGGAAAGTTCAAACTCATGTGGCATGGTCCCTATATTGTGTGACGTGTTTTGGAAAAAGGAGCCTATGAATTAGAAGATTACAAAGGGAACATGTTGGCTGAGCCTAGGAATGGGCTCTACTTGAAAATATATTACGCTAGAGCCCAAGCTTGGGTGTAACTCTTTTTATACTAATGTAATTTAGTGTTTATATCTTTTCCCTTTATTTTTTGTCTTCAAATTGCTTATTGAGTTTTCCCTTGGTTGGTAGATGTCAATGGAGTGTTTGTTCTACTTAGGATTCACAGATGGAGCCAATTTTCATACACGAAACTTGGCTTCCGCTGCTTGGGTGGTTTACTCACCTGAGGATCTACTAGTGTCTTCCGGTGGTGTATGCCTGGGGCCATCCATGAATAATGTGGCCAAATATAGTGCCATTATAGAAATTTTGCGTGATGCCATTTCGCATGGTATTCTCTCTTTGGAGGTTCACTTGGATTCCCAATTAGTAGTATGTCAGTTGAATGACAGTTACCTTGTGCGTGACTGTACATTACTTCAATGATTCCTACAGGTACGCATTTTAGAATGACAGTTTGATTTTATTACTTATCATCACATACCTAGGAGTGCTAATTAGGTATCCTATGCATATGATAATTTCATTTTAGATTGGAATTTGTCACATAACTAAACAAAATAAAACATTCTCATCAATGTACACATTGTAACATATGTAAAGTCAAGGAACCATGTTTTTATATATATTTCAAAAAATATGATGTTTATAGTACGAAACTGGGGCTAACACCCTCAATACACATATACAACCAATAATACAAAAATCATGACATCTATGCCCACGATGTCGGATGAGTGGCATGATTGCAAACTACATCATTTGCGAGATGCCAAAATATTCACACCCAACCTCTAGGCACGCCTACCACTTGTTGTTGCATAGTCTCCAACATATCCTCCACCTAAACCATCAGAATCCTTTGTGTCAAACGAGACACGTTGCTCTGCACATTTTGAAGGACTCTCTCTGGTTCTCCTCTTGCTGCCTCATCTCCCCGGTGCCTTCGATGATGTTGTGGAAGCCCGTATTTTTGTCGTGGACCTACGTCTGCATCACATACATGTCTTGTTAGTACTTACACATCATCCAAAAATATTTTTGTTTTCCTATACAAAAATACAAAAAAAATGAAATATTTAAAAAACTGACATACCTATGTCCTCGTAGGTGATCCCTGGTGGTAATGGCATGTCAGGGTCCCCTATGAAGTCAATCCATGCATAGGGGTAGTCATCAGAGCAATGAAATATTGCCTCCACCAGTAAAATAAATCATCGTTGTAGTGTGTGGGCACCCTACCTCCCCTCTGTCATCTCATCACCTTGGTCCATCGTGCCATGGTTCGATCGTGAGGTCCTCACAGAAGGATATCAACTCTAGGTCCCAAACCTGGAACCCGATTGGAGAAAAAACTACACAAGATAGAAGCGAACCCAAAGTTCCTCTTACCACCTTGTTTGCATTCTGTCAATTGGCTCTTCATGTTAGCCAATAGTGAGGTGCACCAATCGTACGTTGTGGGTCTCAAGCACTGTAAAGAGTAGAACATAAGAGACCTTGATGCCTGGTACAACGAGGTTGATCCTATGATCCATGTCAAAATGAGGACAACAATCTTGAGGCTTAGATTGTTTATCGCTCGAATGGGGTGTTGACTACTGACATTCTCAGTCCCTGCAATGCAATGAGAAACTACGCATTCTTCTATCTTCATACTGCTCCCAGATCCCTGAGATTTGAGGTTGACCACCTCACCCCGATGCGACAACCCCGTCAAGAAATAAATATCCTCGACTTCAATCCTTAATGGTTTACCATCAAGGTTGAAGCTCTCACTATCTAGATCCCAGTAATTCTCAAGCAACTGTAACAGTCTCACTTGGGCCCTCATGCCTTTGAGAGCCCCAAAATTATACAACCTGCATATTTTCAAGGCCATTTGGGCCCCTAGATCACTTTCCACAACAACATCTACCTCCTCATGTTCCCTTTCCCTCCACTCTAGCACCATCCTGCAAGAGAAAAATCATTTTTTGGGTTAGCATTCACTAAAAAACATTGTTTACAGACATATACATGGGCTGCAACGTTTACAGTCATGTATAGCGCTAAGTATATGCTGGTTGTATTTTAGACAACCATGTATAATCATGCGTATATGCGACTCGATGAACGGTAGCCCACATACACCTAAACTTCTAATTTGCGCCCTTCCACTAAAAATGAAAGAGGAGGGGAAGAGGAATTTCCTGGTCCATACGGTTTTTGATTCCGTCACTCATAGCTGCCAAGATCACTAGTTGAAGATCGGAGGTAATTTGGTCCAAAATCCACTATTTAGGTAAAAAAGTAAAATGGTATAGTAAAATTGTTTTTTTAACTATTTATAGCAATTTTTTACCTACTTTGCATAGTTTCAGATAATATTTTCTCCTAATAGGCTAATACAATGGTGGATTGAGTTGGTTTTTGTAGTTTTGTCCAATGATTCTTACAGTTTTTAGTGTTATGTCGATCGTTCATAACTTCAGACAAGTATTTTCGCTACGTAGCATATAGGATAGGTATACATTCCATCATGCACACTTGTATCATCCTATAATTGTCACTCATATGCCTTAGGTACAAACCCATTTTTTAGCGACACAAAACTTTATATCTGCTACTAGAAGTGTCGTTATCAAATGGTAGAGACTTACCAAACATGGGTACCCTAGTTAGACCCTCTTCTTTATTCGGTGCCCATGCAGATATTTTTTCGTAGGACTGTGAGCCCCTTATAGATAATACATGAATTTATGTTGAACCTCATTTCTCACTCATAAACATGCTGACCTATACCTAGAGGACTCCCAAGCGAGTTTGATTTAAGCTCTTTTCCGACTCGTTTTCAAAAAGAGAAAATATTTCCGAGTGAACTTGTCCCTTTCACACTCGTCAATTGGATTTTAAAGGACGTCTATTTGGTACAAGTTTATCTCTTTTTCAAACTAAGTAGACTAAGATTATGAAAAATAATTTTTTTTGGCATTAAGTTGTGATTGCATCTCATGCCCTTGATTGTAGTATTGAGCCTATCATCGGTTCTCGCTTTGCGTTATAAATTGTTTGCCTCAACAGTTTTGCATCCTCAACCAAGCAGAGCCTTGTTTATATCCTTCACAACTTGACACCCTATACCCAACAGGGAACATTCCCCCAAGTGTCCATCTCCTTTATGCACCTACTTGCATTGAGCATAGGTATGTTCCATTGCTAGAACTAGTCTTTGCTTACTTGTGACACTCATTTCCTCCTTTGTATCATAACATTCATTTGACTATGAAAAAACAAAAAAAGATGGGTGGCAAAGGAGCATTATCTTATATTGGCAGTAGTCGTGTCGCCTTTGAACGGAGCACAATTTTTTTGAGTCCACTTGTCATCATAATTTTGGGTTTAGCATGACCTTAGGAAGCTGAGCTCATTGTAGAGAGTTTACTCCCCTGATTGGTTACACTTCCAGTCCCTATGGAGAATTTTATTGATGCCTCTTGCATCTCATGGTTCCATCATTGATTCTATGCTGCCAGAGTCTTCCATATGTCTCATGCTCTTGTTCAAAGGATGCCTATCAACCTATGTCAGCCATTCCTTAGAACTCTTGACCTTGCATGTCAACCATACCCTTAGTTTGTCTCATAATCACATGAAGTTGTAGTCCTATTACTCACATTGGTCCTACTTTCCTCATTGGTAGGTAACCTTGAACCCAACAATCGACATTTCATCATTGATCGTTGACTCGGTCGTTTCCCTGTGTTTGACAGAAAGACATCTATTCACACATTGGGATTCATGTAGTGTCTTGGATACCATTAGCATTATTGGTGGTTTTATCGCCTTTGTCAATAGTTTTCCTCATTGGATGCTATTCATAGGGTCTTTTTCGTGTACCGCTTGCACCTGGCACATGTGAAATACGCACAGGGTCATTGGTTCATGAACATGTTCTTCGTCTAATTTCCTCCAAATCATTAAGCTCCTGCTTTGTAACTTGTGTTGAATGATAAGAGATGCCTTAATGCTCTCCTTTCAGTGGGTCTCCTTCCATCGACTTCAGCTCATCTATTATGGACATGAGACCTAGAGTCCTATGAGTACCTAGAGGCTTGCAGTCATTAGTGGTAGGTTCTCTCACCATCAACAGTTGGGAATACATCAATGTCTCCTGATCGATGGATTCTTAAAGTGTTTGAATCTAACTCCTTTATTCACACTTGTAAGAATGTACTCGATGCCTTGATACATACTTTCATCATTGGTAGGTTGTCTCATGTTTGTTAACGGTATACCTCAATGACTGGTAATTAAACGAAGCCTCATTGTGTTCAACCTCAACTCCTTTATTCACATGATGTAGACTTGCACCTTTGGTGGATTGTGTAGAATACTTGAAGACATCAGTTTATAGTCACAACTTTCCTGAGCTGTTGCTACCTTTTCATTGGACTAGTACCTGTGTGACTTTAGTGATCATGGGAGATCAGATTGTAATCCATTGTATACAGATATCTTTATATTGATTTTGAGACTAGTTTTATTGGGCCTTGTTCATGACTATGCCAACCTTTGGCATGTAACCACATTTGTATTTTCCTATTCATGGCCATGGACAATTGTTTGGTATATTTTCACATGGATCTGCAGTGTAATTCAAATTGGAAGCCATGTATGAAAAGTCAATACAGATTGTAATGAGCAACTAGTTCTTCCAGCTAGGTCCCCATTACTCCACTTCTGGGTCTTATAATGTATTTCCCCTATCACAGATACTCCTTAGACCTCACACATTAGGGGGCATCTGTTATAGCAAGATTTTCCTCACCCTATACAATCTTGCACAGAGGGCCTTTTTCCATTTCCCTATGCAGACTTGAAGTTCCTTTTTGCAAATCCCAGAGCTAAAAACATAATTTTTCCACATATATGTGCCCTTCCTATATTACAACATGCGTATACGCAGGTTGCACCACTACAACCCGTGTACATTGGGAAATGTGCCCAAAATTAAAAAATGGTGTCGGGTTTCCATGTCACATCACGATATCAATGATCCTTGGCCTTCCATATACTAGAAACCTTCCGACTAGGCCCTTCAGTGCCACTTGAAGGCCATAAATGGGCCAAATCCGAGCTATGGAAAAGAGGAAAAAGAATTCAACTTTGAGAGAAAAGTTACTTTGGATAAATTATTCACTTCACATTGAGTCTGCATCCCTTTATCCTTTAAGTCTGAACACATTGTTTAGTCCCCAAGATCTTCCCTTATTGATTGAGAAATTCATTGTCTCTCTTATATGAGATTGCCTTTGGTGGAGGCCCAGCTAGAAGGAACTTAGTTTCTCGGTTCCGAACCGTGCCGACACAAAAGTTTGTAACTCATTCACTTCTGTTGATTATATCTTAATAGAAATACTCTTTTCTCGTCCAATTAATATCTCACAAATATTTGAATAGTTATTCCATGGGTGTATTTGTTATGAATGTTGATGGATTATGCTATCAAATGTTCTAACATGATATATTATCACCATATGCTTGCGTTGCTTGGTTGTTGAGGATTAGTTGCAGGTATATTGCTTTGGGTCAAGTGCTCAACGATGGACTTTATCAAACATCTAGATGAGGTAGGCCTCTTATATTGTCTTGTTATCATATTTGTTTATATAGCATACTTGATATTAGAGTTGATTTCTGCAGTCATTTTCGTCTATTACAATTTACCCCTAGCCATAAAGAGATTTTCCTCATAACAGTGTCAACATCCATTGGTCGACTGCTTCGTCGTGTAGCATAGGAAGTCGTTTGTTATAGCGAGCAACATCCTTGATTCATATGTATATGAAGCCATATTTTTCACCATTTTGGTCTTAGGACAAACACTTTTTTGTAACTTTTAAAGTTATAATATAAAACTTCTACCGACTTACTTGTCTTTTAAATGTGCATTTGGATTTATAAATGGCGCAAATGTCTATCTAAAACATAATTAGCCAATGCATTTGTTAATGTGTTTAGATATCTAGGAATGTGTTGATATTCAATATAATCAAAATGTCTTTCCAAGAGGCAAATTCTCAATTATACCTGTAACAATGTAGGACTTCAGATGGCATAAACGTTTCTCAATTATGGCACCACTAGTTGCGAATCAAGACGTACAATTAGATGACGGATGCCAAATGAAATGGCATCATTTAATAACTCAATAATTGCATTGTATTCCACAATATTATTAGTTTCATGACCAAGGAAAATATCACGTAGATTGATCAACTCATCCGTAGGTGCATAGATTACCCATGCAACAGACGCTAGATTTTGAGAGCATCATCAGTGAAGTTGATATAAGGTAGTGAGAACACCAACATCTAGAAACCAAGAACAAGGCAAGGTAAGAATGTTAAAGGTAGAACAAGAAATGACAAAAAGCACACGCTAGAGTATGATACACTAAAACACAAAGCATTCATGCAAAAAATACTTTAAGCATAGTACTTCTTTAGGTAAAGCCCATTTCTAGGTTCACCCAAAGGGATTCCATCATAATCGACCAACTCATAATCCCCTTTATCCAACACTCTTTTAACGATATAAGGGCCATGCCACATGGGTTTGAATTTACCAATCCCCATCAAATCACGATCTTGTTCATAAAGGAAAAATAAATCGCCCTTAGAAAAAATACGCGGTTTGATATGTTTGTCATATTGAGATTTGACACATTTTTTATGGGTTTCTATGACTAATGCCGCATCACAACGAGTCTCATCTAATTGCATTAAATACAAAAGACGTTCTTCTTCGTCTGTGGTGTTAGGGAGAATATTGACAACTAGTTTCAAAGATGAGATTTCAAATTCAATCGGAAAAATAACTTCAATTCCATACACTAACTGGAAAGGTGTGAATCCTATGGCAGATTTAACGGACATACGATAGGCCCATAATGCTGAAAAAATCATTGTGTGCCAACTTTACTTGTGAATCCCTACCATCTGTTGAAGCATAGTAGTTAAAACTTTGTTGATTGCTTCAACTTGGCCATTGGCCTGTGGATAGTAAGGGGTTGAGTTTTCATGCCGAAGACCCAACTTATCGGTAAGTTCAAACATCATGAAATTGAAAAAATGGCTGCCATGGTCAGTGGAGATGGCTTGAGGGACACCAAACCTAGTGACAATATGATTGAATATGAACAACCTTGTAGTTCTCTCGATATTATCAAATATAGGCATTGCCTCGGCCCATTTAGTGAAATAATCCACAACTACAATAATGTATCCATGCCCCCCGACCGAGTAAGGGTTACATGTCATGAAGTCAATGCCCCATTTAGCGAATGGACCTATAGAAACTATAGGATAAAGAGGATTAGGATGTGATCGAATCTTATTGTTATACGTTTGACAAGCATGGCATTTTTGAACGGTAATAATGCAATCCTTAAACAACGAAGGCCATAAGTAACCAGCTCATAAGATCTTTTGGGAAATGGCATACCCAGACATATGACCACCACATGCTCTAGAATGACAGTCATTTAAATATTTCTCAGCTTCATCATAGGTTATACATCGTCAAAATATGGAATCAATACCACGACGGTAAAGGGTATCACCGAGGATAATATATTGACGAGATTGATATTGAATTCAATGATGATCTACATGAGAAAGATCAGGCTGGAAAGTTTGGGTTTGGAGATAAATGATAATGTATCCATATCAGATATCATCTGAACTGATCAGAAAGAGAGACTCATCAGGAAAATAATCTTCTACCATAGTTTATGTCTCAGCGGAGGGAAGGTCACATATCAACTAGGAAAAAACCAAAGATTTCTTTGACTTGGCTCGCTCAAGCTCCAAATAAAACTCATAGAGAATCACTATCCATTTGGAGTATTTCCCCCCCAACAAGTGTCATGTAAGGATATGTTGCATAGGGTTTCAATTATAAATAATTGTGGTTTTTCACAATAAGATATAATGACGAAAATGTTGAACAACTTGAACAACCGCCAAGGCCAATTTCTCCACATGCATATATTTAGTTTCGGTGGTCGTAATACTTTGATTCAAATAGTAAATAACATGTTCATTGTGTGAATCATCCTCTTGGATTAGAACCATGGATATGGTAGGTTCCGAAGCAACCAAGTATAAGAAATAATCTTGACTATAATCAGGGGGAAATAAAAGTGGTGTATGGGTTAAAGCAAGTTTAAAAGCTTCAAAGGCTTTGTTGGCAGTGTCATCACATACAAAATCATGACCCTTCTTAAGAAGTTGAGTGAAACCTTTCGTTAGTTTGACATAATTGGGAATGAATTGACGTAAAAAGTTTTCCTTCACTTGCAAACTTTGGAGTTGGCATAAGGTAGAAGGAAGAGGCAAATTGATAATAGCTTCAACCTTCAAAAGATCCACCTTGATCCCATGCATAGAAATGATAAAGTCGAGAAGTCGATCAAACTCCACACAAAAAACACATTTATGTGGATTCAATTGTATGCGATAATATCGACAACGTAGGAAAATCACTCGTAAGTGTTCCGAGTGATCTTGGCGACACATGGAATGCGTCGATAAGTCATCTAGGTAAGGTTGTACAATGTGCTTAATATCATGAAAAGCATAAGACATAGCGCGTTGAAAAGTCACACCAACATTCTTGAGACCAAAAGGGAGTTTACGGTATGCAAAGTTACCCCAAGGGAAAATAAAAGTAGTCTTATGTTGATCTGCGGGTAAAATATTGATTTGATTATAGCCGAAGAATCCATCCATCAAAGAGAAGATTTCACTCTCGGCACAATCGTCAACAATCTGGTCGACGAAAGGGGTTGTATAATTATCTTTGGGACAAACCTTGTTAATATCCCTATAATCAACACAAACATAGATCATTCCTTGTTTCTTTGTACCCAGAACAAGATTGGACACCTAATCAGTCAACGCTACAGGGTAGACAAAACCGACTTTATGAAGTTTTTAAACTTCGAGTTTAATTGCAACAGCTTTTTGTGGATGAACTGGGTGAAGTCTTTGTCGAATGGGTTTAGCGTCAAGGTATGTCTTAATTTCATGTACAACAATATTTGGATCAATTCCAGGCATTTCTTTGTAAGTCCATGCAAAAACTTCATGAAATTCTTGGAAAAGGCCTTGTAAGTTCAGATCTCATCAGGAGAACATTAGGCATTGATATGAAAATTTTCCACTATTCCAGGATTAATCAAAATATTTAGAGGGATGGTAGGTGAAATATTTCCCAATTTCCCTTCATACAAAACATCTCGTGTTGGTTAAGAAACTGGAGGAATAGTAATGAATGTAGACAAATTGAAAATCCATTGGTAACTCTCGATATTTTTGGGTTCCCGGAAGAGTATAGAACAATGATGCCCATCATCCTATGGGGTGTCTTCCATGGACATTACTATCATGATCATTTCATTGGTGTGAAATACTATGTGAAACAGATCAGGAGATGTATCTAAGAGAGAACGAGGAGAAAGAGTTGTCGATCAAATGGCTTGATAGGCCAATTCCACCAGACGTAAAGGCATTCAGTCTCCGTAACAAAGACATTCGTCCAAGCTAAGCACTATCCAAGGGTCATAAGACTTAGGGGTTTCACCAAAACTGGTCAGAATCATGTTAATAGAAGAACCAAAAGGAGGAGGAACATCGGGTGGTAATGGGGAAAGTACCCATTAATGATGAATCCTTTAAAAGACCCACACTGACATTCTCATAACCAAGAGGTATTTTCACTATGAATGGAACGTTACTAGTGCATGGATTGGAACTAAAAAAGTTGAGTTGATCTACCATAAAAACTTTACCTTGGTGAGGGAAATGTATCACACGGAAAAAATTAGAAACAACTGTGCACATAGCATTGATTCAACTATGACCATGTAAAAGGTTGTAATCGAGAGGTGCATCAAACACCTCAACCTCAATAGTAATTGATTTTCCTTATAAAACAATAGATAAAGAAGGAAGAACACCATAAGGTTTAAACCCTGTATGATTAAAATATTTTAACGTATTGTGTGACTCCATAAGGGCAAGAGAGCCAATGGCTTTCCAACAGGTGACGAACATGATGCAAGTCGAAGCTCCTTCATCAACAACTGTTCAAAAAATATTCTTATTTTCCACAATGACTTGTATTTGAAATGCTAATTGATGAGGGAGCCTTGGAATGTGATCTTCCAAGTCAAAGATTATCAAATTCGTATCGGTAGGATCAAGTCCACGAATAGCCTTTCACAATGCCTTTCATTGATTAGGACAACTTTGAAGGACTTCGAGAGCTGACATCACAGAAGGTGCCTATGCAAGATCTTCTACAATACTATAGTTTTGAGAAGCACATGCATGGGGGTTAAATGATGACTTACGAATGATTCCCTTAGGAGGCAGATGAAGAATTATATCTAGACTAGGTTGTTCAAGATGAAGAGGACCATTGGGAGGTGAAGTTGATGGAGGAGGTTGAACCAATGGAGGAGGTGAATCATCAAATTTCTCTTTAGAAGGATAATAATCTTTGGTTCGAGTAGCGACTGCAACTTCGTTCATCTTGGAGTCACCAGTACACATAAGGACATAATATGTGGTAGAGGGATATAGTTGGTCATGAATAACCAATTGGGTCTAGGCCCTGCTGTTGAGAAGGAAACAGTTTTGACAAAATGACAGGTGTAGGAGATGTCCTGGTCCCTTGTAGGAACTTAGTAACCTCTGCACGTCTTAGACAATATTTCGGATAATGATCCTCACCACAGATAAGACAATGATAATGAGGTTTTCTCTTTTCTTTGTCATCAACAGACTGAGTCTTGGGTTTATCTAGTTGTTCATTATTAGTTTCCTCTTTATTCTTACCCTTCCCTTTATTTTTATTTTGAGATTTACCAGTAGGTGTAGACTGAACCGTATTGACCTTAGAGGTTTTACCAGGAGAGGGAGTCGGAGGAGTAGCATTTTGTACATTAGCAGTAGTAGATTTGGGATTGGAATGATTGGCTTGTTTGGACTGAGTCTCAGCATGGAAAATTCCAATCACACCATCAACAACATGAGAAGCTACTAGAGGTGTTGGGTTTGAATTTGTAGACAGGCAAGGAGCATTAGGGATCAAGTCATATAACATGCTTGTTTGTGAATAAACGATATCCAAGTATTGAGCATGACTAATCACCTGCTCTTTAGTGATGACACCGCCCATGGAAACATCATGGGCTATAGGACCGATGAGTGATTTGGTAAACCACTCAGTCAATAATTGATCAAGAATGGGAACTTTGATTAATCGTATTCTCCTCCTCCACTCGTGAATATGATCTGAAATGTGAGTAGAAGAGGATTGTTTAAATGAAATCAAAATTTTGGTTCATGTCTCATATCGTATTGGTAACTGGTAATGTGTTAAGAAATCCATAGCTAAGGTGTTAAACTCATTGAAGAATCTGTGTGCAATTCGATATACCATTTGGCTACCGAACCTGTAAGTGTGCATTGGAAAAGACGTACTCGAATGGAGTCATCCATCAAGGAGTTGGATGAAAACTAAAGATGAAATGTCATGACATGATTGTTTGGGTCTTCTCCTGATTGACTGTCAAAATTATGAATGTCTGACGACAATTTGGTAGGTATTATTGGCCAATAAGGAGAATGAAAAATAGGATCATTCAAAATCCTAGATAAATATGATAAATCCAAAGAAGCTAGAAAAAACAACTGTCTGTTCACTTGAGGAAACTGGTAATTTTGAGGAGGCAATCTCATAGGTATACCAGTAGAACCATAATAAATTTGTACATATTTATAGGGTCCTGTCAAATTTGGTTGTGGAGGTTTTTGAGTCAAGTAGCCAACACGTTTTGGTTGATTGTGTATGCTACCTTGGAAAGGAGCATTAGACTGAAAAGATTGACCCTAGGTAGGATTTAGAGAGCCTGGATATGGTTGCCTGATAATAGAGGGTACAAAAGAATTTAATTGAGGATTTTTCCCCCCAGGCGGTTGTTGATTTCCTTGGAAAGGAAAATTCCAAGGTTGAGTTTATAATCTAGGTATATATTGCCCGTAAACTGGGTTATGACCCCCAAATTGGGGTTGACCTCCAACATGAAGTTGAAAACTAGAAGTGACAAAATGACTTGTGCCTCCAATCTGATTGGAGCTTCTTGGGCTAGGACGATTAGATCCTCTAGGTGGTGGATGAATTCTAGGCCCTCCAGATAGAACCTGGGTAGGTGTGGGAACAAAACCGCTAGCATCATTATACCCAGGTGGAACAAAAAGATTAGGTCGTCTGGATGGACCCTGGGTAGGATTAGAAATAGAACTATTAAGAGCGTTATACCCAGGTGGAAGTGAAGGATTTTATATAAGCGGAAGTGATGTTCCAATAAGATCTTGAGTTGTTACCATACTTCCGACATAAACATGTGTAACTTGTGGGACCGTAGCAGAGCTAGTGAGCTGGAGAGGAAGGATTGTATGAGTATCAACCAACAACGGGTCTGAACCTGTAACCACATTACTTGTCATGTCAGTGAAATGATATAAAGTTACTTTATAAGTAGTATAAGTAAGGGGTGTATGTGATGACATAAGTTAGTTTGGGATCATTCCTATTTTATCAAAATATCGTGTCCCGATGAAGTCCTCCAAAAAGAACGAATGGGGACTGAGCTAGGATTAAAAATTCTAGATGTATGAACCGAAGTTCTAAATGATTCACTCTGAAAGGGTGGATCATCCACACCAGACTCTGTGTAAGATCCAGTAGGTATTCTAGTGTAGTCTTCAAAAACAATGTCTCCCAAAGAGTTTATTCAGAGAAAAAATGGATCTTGTATAACATTCAATAACAAATTTATAGGAAGTGTTGATTCTACCAATGGAGTAGAACTCTCGATCTCAGAGGACACATCATTATTGAATTCTCCTTCAAGAGAAGGACCCTCTGGTGAATTAGGAAGCAAAGGATCGTATGCTTTCGGCTCTTCCGGAGGTAACCCTTGCATTCTACGTGAATGCCGAGGGTCAATGTTGGCCACACCCAAAAAAGAAAAAAAAATCTATGGCCAACTAGAGAAACAAAAAACACTCCACTAATAAAATCTAGATATCAAACACTTAAACAAACCTTATTATTTCAAAATCACTAGTTGGTGATAAAATCCAACGTCGCGAGATCAAGACAAGAAGGGGCTGGGATAAAGCGGGTGGAAAAGTTACATTGATGCCCTGCTTAGTGGACTTACACCCTGGAGAAATCTCCCATACATAATCATGGGTATACCCTCCAAGGAGCCCAAGTGAGTTTGGCCAACATTGATTCCAGGTACCGTGAAGACTTTCCCCTCCACAGTCACCTCATGTAAAGACTCTAAAGAGATAGGCTACTAAGGTTACCAATTACGACAATGATGCCTAGGGAAGCAGTCGACAGTCTGATCCATGCACAAAGGGCGGGGTATCTAAGCCCAAAATTTCCTTGAGAAGGTTCGCACATGATTTTCTTCTCAAGTGACCCCCAATAATATGCACAATATCTACACTAAGACCAACAAAGGAGGGTGAGTAACTCTATCGGCCCTAATGTGACCTCGTGATTGACCCTTGTGTTAGAAGGGCTTCCTAGGACAAAATGTAGCAAGTAGATTTAACTCTCCCTATCACAATATACTATTGTGTGTTTTGATGCTTTGGAGAGTATTCCTCACAACCTATTCCAAAGCGCTATCCCTAGCTAATGTTGGCATATAAGAGTTCTAGAAAATAAAAGTTACTAGATATATTTTAAAATTACGCTGAATTTTAATGGCCTTAACCCTACAATATGCAAAGAGATATGAGATGAAATATTTTCATTTGATGAACTCTAATTACATAAGGGAGAAGGTTTCCTTTTTATAGAATACAACAAATTACAAAACATAATTTCTTCAATCTTCGAATGATATTGATGCCAAACAATCAAAGCTATCAAAATTTCCAATTTTCTCTTTTTAAAACAAATATTTGAATGAAAAAATTTCTTGTAAAGACTACCAATAGAAGGACAAACTTCAATTCTTTTCTTTTTGAATAAAAACAAAGATCTAATTCAAAAAAAAAAAGTTGTCTAAGAAGATGAATGCACTCACAACACTATTTCCCAAACTAAACTCATAATGCAACCAAAAATGAAAAAGTAAGAAAACTTATTTGTCTAATGCAATCAAAAAATCGTTTTCCAATCAACAACAATCCATAACTAAAAAAAGATCAATAACAACTTATCTAGAAAGTACTCAGGGACGAAGACTCGAGATTATACCCTTGCAATAAGAAGTGAAATATAAAACTTATGAAGCTTATGAAAAAGACTCTCAATACTTGAGAAATGATCAAATTCAGGTTAAAGATGCAAACCAAGCTGCAAATAATCACTCAATAGGACAAAAAATTCACCCCAAGAAATAATGACAAATCTGGGCAATGAGAAAAAAATGACTGTTACTCTAAAAAAATTCTACAGGAATCATCGTAGGTTGCAGAAGAACACAGTGCGACGATCAAGGATCGTCACAGGAAATGGGAAAAACACAGTGTGATGTGCGACAATGAATGAAAATAAGGAAAAAGCGAAAAGAGGACATAGTTTCTCAATGAAATTTTAGGACCAGGGAGTCAATATGGATCACCCAAAGACTCAGAGAATGAAATTAACCAAAAGCAGGCAAGCTAAAGAAAAAAGGGAAGCAAAATCCAAAAGAGGATGATCCCCAGTATGGTCACCAATTTGGTTATCGGACAAATCGGTAAGTGCGGACACAAACTAATCTCCCTAACTTCAACAAGAAGCTAGAACAAAACATAGCAAAATACAAGCTTCTCCTTATATTTCACTATAATGTAAACTAGTTTAGAGAGGGATAAATGGCATACCATTTAAACGTCGTTTGATCCTCGCTAGTATCATCCTTGCTCCATCTTTGGATTTGTGGGAAGTTGAACCTATTAAGAAGCACAAACCAAAAAAGAGAGAGAACAAAAATATGTATTTTCCAATGAATCCTATGCATAAGATCAAGGAGTTATACAATAAAAGTAGAAACACCTTTATAAGTAAGAAATGTATCACTACATTATATTGATGAAAGTGGAGAATACAACCTATGCCTTGATGTTGCAAGGTCCCTTCCAATGGCCCTTTGCTTCAACACACACACCTTTTCTCCAATACTTTTGATGAAGAGTATTCACAACCTAACTTGGAAAGCTAAAGCAAAGCTATCACAAGTACAATTTTCAACAGAATTCTTCATGCATAAGCCAAATTAGACTTTCCCATGAGAGATCCCTCTTTATGTAGGGAGAAAGAGGGATGGATGAGGAGATTAGGATGATCCCACTAAATCAGAGAAGCGAGTAAGATACAAACGGATCAGAGGCCAACTCATCTTCTAGAAGATTCCCTTATAGAACTTTTGTGAATTTTACCTTTTTCCCTTGTTTGGACATTGTTGTACCCTAAGCACAAGCAGCATGTGGCGATGCCGCAAAACAATTTTGGTACAACATGCGATGATCAAGCATCGTCGCACACCAAGCATTTAGCAGGGTGTGACGATCTCCTTTGATATGGCTTTTAAGAAAAGAAAGATGATTCACTTTCTCATGGAGAAAGTCTCATTCAGTAGCTTCAGGGAACATAGAAGTTAGTTATGCATATATTGTTAGTTGATCACAGGGGTGACCAAAATAATGTGTAACACCATGAGAAACAAAAATGGGTGATGAGGCTATTTGGCTATGATAATGAGATCATTTATAAGAAGGGAAAGTGAAATGTAGTGGTCGATGCTCTGTCTAGAAAGCATGAAGAAGAAGTATCCATTTTTTCCCTCTCCTTCATTATACCAGATTGGATCCAAATTATTCTCCAGGAATGGCTGCAAGACCCAAAAAATTATCGACTGATCCAACAATTGCAAGACAATTCTCCAATTTCTCCAGCGTACTCTTGGCACAATGAAGAGCTTTGTTACAAAGGTTGTCTATTTTTAGGCCACTAGTCACAACTTAAATCCACGGTGCTTTCTAAGCTTCATCCTTCACCCATAGCAAGGCATTCCGAGTTTACCAAAACCTATAAATGAGTTAAATGTTCCTTTTTCTAGGATGGTATGAAACAATACATACACACCTTTGTGGCTGAATGTGATGTATGTCAATGCAACAATGGGGGAATTGTAAAAGCTCTAGGCACACTACAACCTCTTCCGATTCCACCATCTATTTGGAGGGACATTTCTAAGGATTTCATTGTGGGCTTACCTAAATCTGGAAATAAGTCATACATCATGGTGGTAGTTGATCACCTTTATGAATATGCTCATATTTGTTCTCTTCAACACCCATTCACTGAATCCACAATGGCTCATATTTTCAAACTTCATGGCATGCCTCAATCTATTGTATCTGATAGAGATCCAACTTTCACTAGAATTTTTGGCAAGAAATATTTAGGCTCCAAGGCACACAATTACATCTTAGTACTGCTTATCACCCATAGACCGATGGCCAAACTGAAGTTGTCAAAAATTGTTTGGAAACATATTTGAGGTGTTTTACATTTGACCGGAAACATCAATGGGCTCAACCGTTACCCCTAGATGAATGGTGGTGTAACACATCTTACCATACTGCTTCCCACATGACTCTTTTTGAAGAAGTATATAGACAAAATCCCTCGTCAGTTATTTCCTACATACTAGGGGTCTCGAAGTTTCAGGAGTTTTACAAAACTCTTACAGTCTGTGCCACCATTCTTTGTTCTCTCAAAGACAATTTGGTCATGGCTCAAAATCATATGAAACAACAAGTAGGTCAAGAACATTTAGAATGCCAATTTTCTACAGGATACTAGGTGTTTCTTCATCTACAACCTTACAAGAAGACTTCACTCAAAGTTGAAAAATGTCAGAATCTTGATCCTAAATTGTATGGTATTTATACCATTCTCAAGCGTGTGGGACCAATGGCCTATCAGTCAGCTCTGCCCAATCATTATAAGATCCATCATGTTTTTTATGTCTCATGCTTAAAGAAGGTGATTGGAACTAAGTGCCAAACTCAAACTAATATTTTAGAGTTGGATAATAAAGTTTCCATACGGTTGCAACCACAGGAAATATTGGACCAGCGTGAACGTCTTCTCTGTCAGCGCACCATCAAGGAAGTGTTAGTGCAGTGGAAATATACAACCTCATAAGATGCCACCTAGGAGACGACAACTATTCTCCAGGAATGTTTTCCTCATCTCAAGCCTTAAGGAAAAGGTTGTTCTTCAAGGGGGAGGGAAAGTTAGGGACCTAAACCCCTAACTTCTCATATAGGTAGAATAATATATTTCCATTCAATAAAGTTCGATACTAGTTAATAAGGATTATTTAATAAATATGAACAAGTCAATGTAAGAATACCTAATAGAAGCTTTTGCTTCTAGAAAGATCTTCCTCTAGAATGTTCTTTATAAGATATAATTATTATAAATAAGAGTAGAAGGTATGAGAGGGATTTATCTTGAGAATTATTGTAATAGAGATCTACTGAAGGTGATGCAGGAGCAGTGTCAACAAGCACGCGTGGCAGGACAACTCAGTGCCTGGGAATCATTTTGGAATCTCAAATGTTGGGAGTTACTGTGAATCTTTTGGAGCTGATTAGAAAAGCGGAAGAAGATCAAACACGTGGGAGCAGAAGATCATGAGTGATCTAGGAGTTTCACCCTGAGTCTTGAATGTAACTAAACTTGGTAGCAGATAGAGTTTTTTTCATTTTCTGAGTAGACGAGTAGTTGGTGGGAACCCTAAGGACCCTCTGAGATAAATAGAGGTTTTGTACGCCCAAATGAGGCTGCTGCGAGTTAGTAGGATTTTTTTTGAGTTTTGAGTTATTTTTTTGATATTAGCTATAGCCATTTAATTTTGAATGAATACGACAGAGGAAATTTGACTCAAATGCATAACAATGTTACTGTTTGTAATTCTCTGTTATTTGTTTTTCATAAATGAATGAATTTTGTTATGAATGGATGAAACTATGAGTGTTAGTATAAGTTCCAATTGTTTCTCTTCTGTTGAGTGAGTGCAAGGCATGCACACGGAATGCAAGGAGTGTGTGATGGGATTTGTTTCGATTTTGAAGCTCAGAAGAGATAGCACCAAACTTTCCCTTTGCAAGGAGTGCAAAGTGACTGCTGCAAAGTGTGCACAGTCATTTGCAAGAACCAAGTCTCGCGTAAGAATCTACTGCAAGGAGTGCATAGATTTGGAATTCAGCTAAGTGTCGAAGGGAATCCATAAGATTCAAATCCTTGAAATGTGAAATCCTGACTTGATCACAGTCATTGATCCAAGGAAAGATCTGGACCATCGATCTAGCACCATCGCTATTTCAGGTATCAAGAGAACAAAGGTAAGGAGACTCCTAAAGTCGTGAAACGCGAAACCCCAACTTAATCACAGTCATTGATCAAAGGAAAGAGTTGGACCATCGATATAATACCATCACTATTTTGGGTATCAAGAGAATGGAGGCAAGGAGACTCCCAAAGTCATAGAATGTGAAACCTTGAATTAATCACAACCATTGATCCAAGGAAAGACCTGGACCGTCGATCTAGTGCTATCGAGAAATTGGGGATCGGGAGAAAGGAGGTAAGGGGACTCCCAAATCCGTGAAACATGAAATCGTGACTTGATCACAGTTGTTGATCAAAGAGAGTCGTGAGCCATCAATTTGACTCTTGCAAATATTGGGAAATCGGGGATCGAGAGAACGGAGGTGAACCAACCCCCAAAGTTACGAAATCGTGAAACGATCGCTGTCATCAATTGAGGAAAGTGTAGGGCCGTCATATTTGTTCTTAGGGAGGATTTGGAAATCAAGAGATCAAGACTCAAGATAGTTGGGTGACTGGGAAACAGAACACCCGAGGTCCCAAAGCACGAAACACCTTTTGTTTGGTGTGCGGGCACAACTTGTGGTCGTGTGAGAGAAACTTGCACCTGGTACTTGTTCGCACGACAGAGTTTCATGAGAAGGACCTGTGGATAATTCTTGAAGATATTAGTAGAGAATCAAAGAGTTATTCCAGCTCAAATATTGAGAATATCCAGAGACCGGGAGGTCAACAGACCCTGCTGAGGTAGGGGCACTGCAACAAGTCGTATCGAAGCTGATTTTCGTATGTAGATTTTAGGTGAAGTAGATAAAGGAGATGATAGAACTCGAAGCTACACTCTCTGTGTGAGAGACAATCGACACAATGCCACTGAGGAGATGAGTGGAACAACCTTTAGCTAATCAGGTTGTATAAAGGGAGATGCGGGAACTTCGTGCAATATTAGAGGCGATGGAGGTAGCGTAGAGGAGAGCACCTGATGTTGGAGACATTAGCGATGCAGAGAGAAAAGAATTTGCAGGAGAGAATGCTGTTGAAAAGAGCTTGCTAAGAGCAGTTGTTATATTGGGAGCTAGAGCCAAGATAGAGGTCCAAATGTAAAAAGGTAATTTGGATGCTGAAGAGTTGTTGGATTGGGTAAGAGCCATGGAAAAATATTTCGACTATGAAGACGTCGATGAGGAGAAAAGGGTGAGATATGTTGTCACCAGACTCAAAGGACATGTAGCACTGTGGTGGGATGAACTACAGGCTAAGAGGAGAAGCAAGGGAAAACATAAGATAAGGAATTGGGACATAATGGTAGCCAAGCTGAAGGCAATTCATGCCAAAATATTACCAGATCAATCTGTTTAGGAAATTGCAGAACTTGAGACAGAAGGGTATGACAGTTAAAGAATACACAAAGGAGTTATACAAGTTGAACATCAGAACCGGACAAAGAGAGAAGGATGAAGAAAAAGTTGCCAGGTATATAAATGGCATGAGTTATGAAATCCAGAATGAGATGAGCATGATGTCAGTAAGGAAAGTGGAGGATGCTTATCAATTTTCACTGAAGGCGGAGGAGAAGTTGGTTAGAGAAAAAAAAATCAATGATGTAGAGGTAGAAACCCAGTTCTGAACAAAGGCAAGGGAGTTACCCAAGACAAGGCACAAAAATCCAAAGATGAGACTGAGAAACCACATAGTCACTCGGAAAGAGGAGGAAGTTCTCAAGGAAGACAAGATGGTGGAAGAAGTTCTTCCATAGGAAGAGGAATATGTAGATGAGGAGAAGTGAGATGTTACACCTATGGAAAGGTAGGACATAAGTATTGGGAATGTCCTGAGAGAAAGAAAGAAGGAGAAGGTGAAGCTCACATTTTGGAAGCACAGAGAAGAAATGTTGAAGCAGAAGGAGCAGAGGATGGAACATCCCCAATGTTGAGAAAAGTTATCTTAAAACCAGAGGCAGAAGTTGAGAAGACAGTGTAGAGAAACAGTCTCTTCAGGACAACTTGCAAGACTAAGGACAAATTCTGCAAGGTGATAATTGATAGTGGGAGTACTAACAACTTAGTATCCACATATATGGTGGAGAAATTGGAGCTAGAGACAACTGCACATCTGAAGCCAGACAAAGTCTCATGGTTACAGAAAGGACACCAGGTAATGGTTACTAAACAATGCTTGGTTGAATTTAAAATAGGAGGATATAGAGATGAAATTCTATGTGATGTAATTCCCATGGATGTATGCCATATTTTGTTGGGAAGACCATGGTAGTTTGATAGGAACATCATTCATGATGGGAGGAAGAATACATACACCTTGGAGAAGAATGGTAGGACACACATGTTGCTGCCAATAGAGGAGAAGAAAGTGAAAGAGGAAGCCAACACAAGCATACTTTTCATGAGTGGGATGGAAATCCTGGGAGAAGTTAAGAAAGGATAGGAGATGTAGTTTGGTGTAGTGAGGAAACCTAGAGTTGTCCTTACAAGTAATTCAATGGATGATTGGCCGAAAGAAATTCGGGAATTGTTGGATAATTTTGCTAACATAGTGGTGGATGAGCTTCATAACTCATTACCACTCATCAGAAGTATCAACCATCATATTGATTTGATACCAAGAGAAAGTCTACCAAACAAAGCAACATATAGTCTGACACCTCGAAAGAATGAGGAGGTAAAGGACCAAGTCCAGGAATTGTTAGTCCATGCATAGTGCCAACTGTGCTGAGTCCAAAGAAAGATGGAGGATGGAGAATGTGTACAGACTCAAGAGCCATTAACAAGATCACCATAAGGTATAGATTTCCTTTGCCAAGAATGGATGATTTAATGGACTATCTAAGTGGAGCAAATTTCTTTTGTAAGATAGATTTTGTTAAGAACCAAATACCAATATAGCATAGAAAAACCTCAGAAAAAGTACTCAATGCCTTGAAAAAGAGATAATTTCATATAATAAGCCTCTTCGAGGGGGAAACCTCATTTTACCCCACTTTAATGTTCAAGTACAAGATGATTCAAAATGAAAATGTCTCCTTGGTATATATAGGAGACTAGGAGGTATAAT
>JZKD02S2155930.1:621014-641001 GCA_000966675.3 Picea glauca
CATTGAATCCATCTTAGTATCCAACTTAGATTCCATTGAATCCATCTTCTTTTGTAGTTCATTTATGTCCCTACGCATTTCTTCACCTTCATCAAGAGTCCACGTAGGATTTTCTAGAGGCTTAGTTGGTGTAGAATTTCCCTTTTTTGGTGGCATGTTGGCCAAGTATCACTTTTGAACCTTGATTTTGAGGTGGTTCTGCTAGACAATATTTATTCTATTGCATCTCCCAAGTTTCATCCCTTCTGGGTATGAAACTTTATTTTATGTAGTTCTTTGATATTTATTCTTTGCAATGCCATAGGTCTGATCAAAATTGGATGTGCCAAGTGGAATTTACAGTAACTTCCCCACAACTTGACGATTTTTGTCCTTTCCAGGAGATCTCACTTGTATAGCGTGCCCCGCACAAAATAATTGATATAAAATTCTGAATCTCACACCAGAAATACTACAGACTGTCCACGATCCAATGAAACCAGTCCCACTCAATTTGGATACTCTAGGAAGAAGTTATGATTGTTTTACCTGAAACAGCTTCTTGAGACTAGTCAATAGGACTAGTCAGATACCCTATCTTACACATGGTGTATCCACAAATTTAAGATGACCCAGAAGATGAACATTTTACCACAGATAGCTTACTAATTTCTATAAATAGCCTCCAAATTTCAGGGTCTAAAACATTACGGAAAAGTTTTATAGCGAAAATGCCGCAATGACTCATTTTAGGATGATTCCAGAACCCTATCTTGTACAAGTTCTATCTTCAAAAGTATAAGGCCTCAGGAGATGAATTTTGAACCCAACGTACCTTGATCCATCTGATAAATATCCTCCAAGCCGTTTCTTCTGAAACGTTGTAGAAATTTTTTTATAGTGAAGATTCCAAGGTGTCTCAGATGTAGCAGCGAAACCCCAAGACCTTAAGCTCTGATACCATATGTTAAGAACCAAATACCAATATAGCATAGAAAAACCTCAAAAAAAGTACTCAACACCTTTAAAAAGATATAATTTCAGATAATAAGCCTCTTTGAGGGGGAAGCCTCCTTTTACCCCACTTAAATGTTCAAGTACAAGATGATTCAAATCAATCTCGAGCCATTGCTTATTGCTCATCCTCATCCCTTTCAATAGAGAATCATGAATTAATTAAATTCAAATGGCCAACAATTCATATGGATGTTATTTATGAGAACAACAACCAAAAATTCCTATAGTGGAGATTGCCCTTGACTTAACCACAAATGACATTGACTATGTTTTGGTGTGCATAATTTATTACCTTTAACATAATGAGCAAAGAATTGAATGGCTCTAAACTATGCACTCCCACAAATGAAATATACAACCACAACCACAATATTAATCAAATGAACACAAATATTTTACTCTTGAAATCCAAATTGGAAAACCAGCTTCGAATGGTCTCTCGGTTCTCTATTATGGCAATCTATGGTTACAATGCAACTAATGTATTTTTATGCATCCTCCTCTCCTTGGCCAAAAATACCTTTGAGAGTGGAAGCATAGGACTAAATAGGGAGGAATAGGGTAATGGGAAGGCCAAAAGACTAACCTTTCATTTCTTGTTCCTCGACCTCTTCTCCTCTCCTATTTTTTTTTTTCTTTTTCATTTTTTCATTTTTTCCCTCTCTTTTTGTCTCTTTAACTTTTACATTTACATTGTCTTTTATGTAGTTTACTAACCTTCATTAATTGCCAAATCAACTTGTAGGTTCTGAGTCTTACAACCATTCATTGGTTTGGATCACACCTCCCCATTGAGAGGTTTGTTGGTCTCCAAAAGCTTGAAGGAAACCAATCTGGATCAATGTACCTTCTATCTGATTCTCTAGAACGTGGCTCTGACTCTGGTTTTGTTTCATGGCTTTGGCTACTGTCTCCAGCTATGGCTATGGCTATGGATTTAGTTCATCTCTCTGACTACTATCTCTGGTTATGGCTACTGTCTTTGGCTTTGGCTCCTAGATCACTTGTTCCCGCAATACATAAATTTTATCACTAACTCTCGGCTCTAAGTGATATCCAAATCCAAACTCTACAATCAACATCCATTCCTATCTCTTTAAAACTTGGAGGCGGTCCATCTTGGCAGTCAATGAAGCCAATTCTAATGTTGGTTTTCTTGTACAATTTGACCCCAACAAGCCATGCCATCACATCACAATTCCATAAGAGCACGTGTGGCTACTTCTTTCTGCTAGGACCAGTTACTTCCCAACATGGAAATAATTCTCTACAACCATGTCAATTGAATGACCATCTTTCATACCCCATACATGTTGGTTGTAAGAGGCTTGATCATTGGTAAATTGGTTCATCTATTGGCAAGTCATTCTTCAACCAACTTAAAATGAAAGAAACACCATTCTATGCTTGAGATCCTTCTATGCTCTCTCATGCTTCCACCAAAAAATGATTTTTCTTTGTTGGTGAGGCTGACCTCCTTTGTTGTTGCAACTCCTTATACCTTTTTTGTTCCTTGGGTTGGAGATGTAGGGAACTCTTTATCCTTTTTACTCTTCACTCTCCACACTCTTCTCTTGGCCATGCATTTTCTGGGGTGAAGTTATGGATAAAGTTGTGAACACTTTGCCTCCTAATAGCCACTCAACTTGAAGTGGTGGAAAAATTTCTTGTTGCTACTATGGGAACTACCTGACATGCTCCTCCTCTCCATGTGCCTTTGATTTTTTTGTTGGATTGAAGAAGTCTTCTTTCCATTCCTCCTCTGAAGGAAATCTAATTTATGGCATGTTTCTTGCATCTCCCAACAAGATTCCACTTGATAGACTTTATACCCATAGAATGAACATACCTTTGAGTAACAATAGTTGGTAATGACCTTTCTTCCTGCAACAATGACAAACAAGGAATGTCTTGTTTGATGCAGACCTCTTTTTCCTCTTATCCTTCTTTCACTGGCTGATTAGCTTGCCACTTCTTCTAAGTGTTGGAGAAGACTAAGTCTTTAAGCCCTTCTCATCACTACACTTATGTTATCTACCACACGAAGGCCAAGTTGGTAGTGCACTGCCACCTTTGTGTATTGTTAATCTTTCTTCTGATGAGCAAGCCAACTATGTCATGTCTTTCACTCCATAAAAGTGGTCTTTAGGGTCAAGGGTTTTTCCCCTTAGTCATCGAAACCTAGGCCTTCATGGTCAAGGGATTTTCCATGTTGTCATCGAAACCTAGGCCTTCATCCTTAACCCTAGGTGTAGCTATAATGGGACTTAGGATGCCTTGTCTTCTCTTGCCTAGCCCTTATTCATTGTAGCCCATCTACCTTGACAATTTGGAACCAATGCCTTTGGTATGCTTTTCAAAATTACCCAAGATCTCTTGAGAAAAATTCTATAGAAGAAGAGCTTACTAGAGTTGTCTCGATCATGGTATTAGTTGTTGGCACCCAAAGTTTTGGGTTAATCTCGTGTGCACGCACAAATCTAGTTGTATGCGCTCATTCCAATTTTTGTGCGTGCCCATGCCAGTTTTACACACGACCAAGCTAATGCGTGAAGAATGACAATAATCATGCGCCAGACCAAGTTTTGATATTGTGTGCCAAATCCAAGATATGAAATATGTGCGCCAGTCCGAGTTTTTTCAGTAGCGCCAGAAGTCAAGAAGCCACATGTCGAAATCAAGAAAGGAATCATCATGAAATCTTCTTGAATGATTAAGGCCAACAACACAAGTGAACATGGAGCTGACAAAAGATGAGCTGGAAAGGTAGTTAAGATTTCCCCAATTCCAGAAGGCTACATGGACTGCAAGTAGGTGCCATAAGCATGCAAGGCAGTTAAGATTGCCCTAATTCCAGAAGGCTACGTGTACTGCAAGCAGGTGCCATAAGCATGTGAGGCAGTTTGTCAATAGAGAGAGTGGAGTAGAGAATAAAGAGATAGAGCTCTCAAGCAAAGAAAACTATAAATGGAAGCAACGAGATTAGAAACAAAGTCAAATGGTGAGAGAGTTAGACACTCACATAGAAGATTCATTAAGTTGTTGTGTGTTGAGCACACCTTGAGCCTTTGTAATGTTGTAATGATTCTGAATATAAGTATGAGTCTGTCATATGTACGAGGTTTTAAAGGATGTAATGGTGCAGTATGTTGTAAGTCTGGGGAATTATCTACATAGGACATGAGACTCTTTTCTTGTTGAATATAGTTTGCTTATTGTATGTTTGTGTTCAATTGGAATGGAAGGAATAATAAAGTTGTAATAGTTATGATCTATCATGTGTCACTTATGTGTTATTTGGATATGTGTGTGTATTGTTTTACTTATTGATAAATAGTAAGTTGATGTTAATGGAGTTCATGAATGCCATCCTGAATGGATCCCTGTGTATTTAGCCCTTCATCTTTGTCACAAGACTGAATGGTCTCTGTGATCCTTATTACATCTTGGGTGAGACCTTTTTCAGCCTTGGCTGAGGATTGATATGATGATGCTTTGGGGTTTTTGATGGTGGACTTTGGACGAACCCTGGGTATAAACTCCTAAGCATCAGGAAGGACATGCACAAGCGTGAAATGACACCAACAAATGGTTATGTTACCAAGAAGTCCTAGGAGTTGATGGGGAAGCCAAGTCTAGTCTGGTCAGCTATTCAGTTGCAGTTGGCTAATCAGTACAAGATATATCATATAGGTTGACTAGAGAAAGTTGAAGTAAATATAGAAGGGGTGAAAACAAAAGTTGATTTTGAGGTCATAGAGATTATGGATGACTCAGATCCCTATCCTACCTTGTTGGGAATTGACTAGGCATTTGATAATAATGCAATATTGAATTTGAAGAAGAGGTAGATGTCCTTTGAAGCTAATAACCTATGTGTGGTTGCACCTCTGGATTTGTATGAAGGAGATGGATACAATGAGCCAGTAGATGAGGATGCATGGAGCTCAACTATTGAAAAAATCTATAAGATCATGGGGCACAATGAGGATTACATCAACCCCACCGCAGATGGAGAATTAAGCTAGAGAAGTGTCAAGTCTTATGACACAATATCTGAAGATGCCATGGATAAGTGGTAAAAAAAGTTGCATGAAGTATCCACTCACAGATGTGTGAGGATAATGAAAGTGGTGCAATGGATAAGATCTAAGCTATGTGATGTCCCACAGTTTGATGGGACAAGGTTGGTCGCGTTATTTCTCGTATAGATGGAAACGATCATCCCCATGGAATAGAGGATTCAGGCCATGGATGCAGTGGTTCGAGGGACACCAGTGTGGTGGTGGGTTACACATTGCACCAATATTCAGAGTTGGGTGCAGGTAGTAGAGTTGATAAAGGTTCGATTCCATCCCATCGTCGATTTCAAACTACCCAAATGGTACAAGGGTACTGAGGATCCACAAGAACACATTTATTTTTTTGAACAACACTGTACTTCTAAGAATATCCCTTAGGCCCAATGGTTCCATCGATTCATCCACACTATGGATATAGTCCCTAGAAGCTGGTATATTCAGGAGGAGCTCAAAAGGAAAATTGTCGAGTGGGCCCATGTGAGCTCCCATTTTTGTTTAACATTCAACTTCACAGTAGAATATATGGCTCAAAGAGAGGCTCTCCTCTAGATTACATATTTTATTTTTCATCGGTAGCCAAAAGAAACCACACCCAGTGTGGTCTGCTTGTATCATCAGTCAATGGAAAAACTAAAAGAGGCAGTACATTGTTGGAAGATCAATGTTGATAATGTTGATGATGACGAGCCACATGACATCTAGATCAAAGAATATGATGGAGAGCGTGCTCTAAAGGGTAAAGTGATAGAGATGATGGCCTCAGACTATAATGGCCCAATTAAAACCAAGAAACATAATATTGGCATTGAGGAAGCACCCAAGATGGCCATCATTGGATATTATTGGAATAATGGTCCGAGATCTTTTCATCAAGTGACTTATAAAGAATTGAATTAAATGAGAATAAATTAAAGTGCACCATTAAAGAAGGAAAAGCTCAATAATGAAGAGAGATAAGCATCAAATATGAACACAAAAACTTGATAACAGAGTTCGTCCCTGGTGGACTACGTCTCCGGGTCCTGCTCTCAAATGGGTAGGATTTTTCATTAACTCAGCAAAAGAATTTGGCAAAATACATAAGTATGCCTCATTATGAAATCAAGATGCAAAAATAATGCTCAGATCAGAAAATAGACAACACCACTGAATTTTTGGTGTTGAATTACACAAAAATGATGGTCTCCACACCTTTATCTGACTCTGGCACTCCTAGGCCCAAGAAGAAATTTGTCTCAGTTTTTGTGCCCCTCTGCAACTTGCAATTAATGATTGTACCTACCTTTAAATATGTGCCCACATCGTACCACACACATGCATCCTCTCCAAATCTCGATGGATTCAACTCTTAAGTAAAATCCATGGCGTTCAATACAATGTAGGGGTCGTTGGCCCGTTGATTATGGCATTAGTATTAAGGCATAGTGTGGGGAGGAGGTCCTAGGGTCAAAACCGCGGGCCTCCCCCTCTTGGATTTATAGTTTGAAACAATATATTATATATGTAATGTGGTTTTGCCAATTTTTTCTGTGACTCTATCCAAGGCGTTATTCATTAGAACGTGGCTGGATTTGGCATGGTCCGCCAGATTTGGCGGACTCGCCAATCCTTATTTTTTTTCAAAATTTGGATACGAGTTGTCATTGTGCTTTTTCCACCTGCCACATGGCAGCCCTCGATTGGTCCATGTGGCATCCTCTCATTCAACCACACCATCCACTACCATGTCATCCTGTCGTATCAAAAACATGTCATCATGCCACATCACTGTATAGACTACCATGTGGAAAAATCCTAATGGTCCACGAATTAATCCAAAAGTACCAAAACTAGGTGACATGTGGAAGCCTCTGGTGTTGCCACATCACCATGTTGATTTCATGATGATGTTTGCATGACACATGTCACCTTCTAATCCTTCCACATGTACTATATATATGCTAACGTCAGCAATACAGATGCTGACCCACCCCCTGCTGACTGGGCTAGGTTGACCAAACTTTGACCGTGAATATATTTCAATCCATAACTCTGTTTGACAAGCTATTTGCGTCCTTAGAAACATTGCGATGCACTCTTCGCGATGATGTCATTTTCACTAAGTTTCGAGAACTTTGAATTTTTTCCCTTTCTCTATTTACTGAGGCCATTCGGAGTGTCTTGAGTTACTTATGCAAGTTCTGAGTTGTTATTAGGCTTCTCTGGATCCTTTTTGGATCACACCTTCCCACAGAGATATTTTTGGACCACCAAAAGCTTTCATCAATCAACAGATAAGTGAGGGAAGAGTCCCCTCACTTTGTCCTTCTCTATCAACTTTGCCTTGCTTGGATGTGTGCCCTTTAAGCCTACTCAAAGATAATCAATATCACCCCTGCATGAAGTCCTCATCCTTCTGTCCATGATGATATATTACCTTAACTCATCCAAGTACTCATGAATAAACTCATCAACCGAAGGTATTGAAACTTCCTCATCCTGATCCATGATTATGGGAGGCTAAAGAAGTTTCAAGTTATCTACGTTCAGAACTGAGTAAATTTGCATATAAGGTGGAAGATCCAGACGAAAAGCATTGGTACCACTTTTCTCCAAGACAGTGAAGGGTCCATAATGAATGGGATTGAGTTTCTTGCCTTCATCCTTCAATCTCTCCTTTCTTATGTGAAGCCATACCAGGTCTCCAACCTAGAACTAATGATCAACCATGTGCTTGTCATGCTGAGCTTTATACTATGCTTGAATTTTTTCCAACTGTTTCATGACTTCCTGGTGCACCTGCTGGATCCTCTGGATGAAGTTGCGAGCTTTGTTCTCTGTTTGTTCTTCATTCACATCGGTATCTCTCCCATACATCAAGTCCAAAGGAACCTTGGGTAGGTACCCGAAACATGTATGAAAAGGTGAACTCTAAGTGGAGGAATGCAAGGCTCGGTTGTAGGCATGTTGTACATAGGGTATCCACTCATCCCATAACTTGGGATGCTTGCTGTAGTAGCCTCGAAGCAAAAGTACCATTGTTTTGTTTACCACCTCTATCTGTCCATTGGTCTGTGGATGGAAAATAGTGCTCCTCTTCAATTTGGTGTCCATCATTCTCCACAAGCTAGTCCAAAAGTCCAAAAGGAATCGAGTATCTCGATTTGAGATAATGGATTTGGGTAACCCAAAGTGAAACCAAACATACTAAAAGAAGAGAGTAACAACCTGCTCAATAGTGATCTTATTTTTACATGGCATCACGATACACATCTTGTTGAACCTATCCACAACAAAATACAAATAGTCATGATCCCCTTTGGTCATTGGTAAACCCCCTACAAAATCTATGGAGATAATTTCCCATGGATGGGAGAGAATAGGAAGTGGTGAGTATAGCCCCAATTTTCTATTAGTGGGCTTACAAGTAGAACACATCACACACCCCTTTACATATTTAGTTACAATTGTTTTCATTTGAGTCCAGTAATAGAACCTCTGCAGATGAGCCATAGTTTTTCTAACCCCAAAATGCCTAGACACAAGAGAAGTGTGAGCTTCTCATATTACATGGAATCGTTCACTTGTAGGGATACATAGCTTTCCAAGATGGTAGAGTAGTTTTCCCTGCATACAATATTTCTCTACTTGTGGACCATGGGTTAGCTTCTCATACACTTCTTTAAAATCTTCATCGATGGCATATTGCTCTACATAGCTATCATGAGATAAAGAAGTATTCTTCAAAATAATAGAAGCAACAATAGGAGGTATAGAAAGCATATCGGCTACCTTGTTACTTGTACCCTTTTTGTACTTGATTACCAAATGAAATTGTTGTAGAAAACCCATCCATCTGTAGTGTCAATATTGTTGCAGTTTGGTCTATGCTTGGAGATACTATAAGGGTTGGTGATCTATATGTATGATTGTTTCCTTCCCTAACAAGTAGTGCTTCCATTTCTTTATGCTTAGGACTAATGCATACAACTCTTTATCATATGTAGGATAGTTAACAACAAATTGGTTAAAAGTTTCAGAGTGGTAACAGATAGGCTTATGATATTGCATCAATACTGCACCCATGGCGTATCCGCTGGCATCTGTCTCGATCTCAAAAGGCTGTTGAAGATTCAACAGTGCTAATACTAATGTGGTACTGATATTCTCCTTCAAAGTGTCAAAATCTTTTTGTTTCTTTCCTTCCCACTGAAAAGTGTTCTTCACACTAGTTAAGGCATGCAAAAAAGTTGCTATAAAGGATAAGTTTGAAATTAACCTCCTCCAATACTAGATTGCACCTAAGAAGCTTCGAACCCCAGTTACACTTTTTGGCTTAGGCCAATTTACAATTACATCCATTTTGGAAGGATCAATTTTTAATTGTCCTCCTTCTACAATATGACCTAAGTACACAAGTGCAGTCTTGCCAAATTCACATTTAGACAATTTTACATACAAGTTTTCCCTTTGCAAACTATCCAATACTTGCTTTACATGCCTCACATGTTCATCCCAAGTCCTGCTAAAAATAAGAATGACGTCTAAATATACAATCACAAAGTCATTTAGGAAAGGCCTGAATACATCATTCATCACACGCATAAATTTTTTAGGAGCATTACAAAGCCCCAACGACATAACTAACCACTCAAACAATCCCTGATTACTTTTAAAGGCAATTTTCCATGCATCCTGTTCTGCGACCCTAACTTGATGGTATCCATTGCACAAATCCAACTTAGTGAAATAAACAACATTCTTTAACTGATCAAGTAAATCATCTATACGAGGAAGAGGGTATCGATTTTTCACCGTCATTTTATTTAAGGCTTGATATTCGACACACATTCGCCATGTGCCATATTTCTTTGGCACCATCATGATTGGAGAACCACAAGGAGATGAACTGGGCCTGATGACCCCTTGATCCAAGAAGCCCGTACCTGTTTCTTGATCTCTGTCATCTCCACAAATGACATCCTGTACATTCCCACATTAGGAAGAGGAGAATCATGTTGAAGATGTATTTCATGTTGGATTTCCCTCTTAGGAGGTAACCCATCTGGTTCCTGAAAAATATCATCATACTTAGAAACAATATCAATTAATTCCTTTTTATGGGAAGGATCACATGCTTGGAAAGCGTCGTATATCCCGACATCTTTCTCTCTTACAACCATGAGTACATATCTCTTGTTAGTGTTTATGAGTCTTTACATTTGCCTTTCACTAAAAAGTGTTGTATTTACCCTCATGTTGTGAGCTCTAAAAATATATTCCACTCCCCCCTTAGTAAGGTGGTATTTGTTCTCATGATGAAAGAGGACTGCTTTTCTATCATAAAGATAAGTAATTTCCAACACTATGCCACAAATATCAAGTGGTACAACATCCAAATCCACTTCATCAATCAACTTTGAAGCAATAGCAAATCTGACCCTACATTGTTTGGTGACATTAAGTTTTGCTTTATCACATACCCAACCAAGAGGATAAGGCTTTAGATGTGGTTTCGTTTCAAGACCCATCTTCTTGACAAGCGCTTCATATATTAAGTTTACTTGGGTACCTAGATCAAATAATGCATCTATCTTAGTGTGTTTAGATGCAACTCTTATGTGAAATAATTCATTCCTCTTTCATTCATCATCATGAGATTCATTATTGGAACTTGAACTAGCATGAAGGGAATATTTACCCTGTACTCCAACCGTTGTGATCTTTCCTTCGTCCCCTGAATCAAAACCAAGATCTTGTTGCACCGTAGCAACAATTTTTGTCTTCCCCTTTCCACTGAACTATTTCGGTCTCTTTTCTGGATGTAGTTTCCAATAGTGTTCATCATCGTGACCACTTTTCTTGAAATGAGTGCAAGATGGATTTCCTCCTTCTCACTGTGGCGGTCTTCTTATCCTTCCTTTTAAACATCTTGAAAGGTTTGTGTGGGATATTGGAAGGTTTCTTTGTGGGATCTTCTTGAACATGCTTTCCCCTGTTCTCAAGGTGAGTGGATTGCACACAAACTTCATCAAGACTAGTGGGGTTAAACAAGAGCAAAGTATGACGAATATAACTGTGAAGTGTGCCAATATACTTCATTCAAGTTTCATAAGAATCAAAAGGAATGTTTAATGCAAGAGATTTCTTCCTAAATTCTTCTGTGAAACTTTGTACAGTTTGACCTTTACTTTGCCTTAAAGATTGCATTCCATCATTGCTTTATGTAAATAACCCAATGGATAAATTTTCTTCCTTATCACTGATTTAAATTCTGACCATGAGGAAAGAAAATTACCACACTTACTTCTGTCCTGAAGCTTTCTCTCCCACCATAAGAGAGTGGTGCCTTCCAACCGAAGAGAAGCCAGTTGCACTTTAACTTCGTCTTCATCAATATGTTGAACACGACAATATACTTCAACCTGTCAGATACAATTATCTATCTTTTAAGGATTAGCATCTCCATTAAACATAGGTAAAGCAAAATTTACATCAAGTATTAATAATGGTTTCTTAAAAGAGGATTTATGGATAGAATGATGAGAATGATGAGAATCCTCAGAGGAAGAAGAACTAGAACTTGAAGGTGAAGATGGAGGCTTAGGAGGATCTCCTCCAGCCCCTATGTTTACCAAAACATCATCATCAACCTGTGCTTTGTTTTTCTTCCCTTTCTTCTTCATCCTCTTCTCGTAATATCCATACATTCATTCGACCATTTCTGACATGCGATAAAAGACCATGGGAAAGTTTTTCTCCTGCTCATCACTCTTGTCTTCTTCTACCATTTTATTCCTTCAGGATGCATGAACAACTTCGGGATTGAAAGTATTAAGAGTTCCTTCACCTTGTTTAAGCTTGGCCCTAGTAAGCATTCACACTCAACAATTCAAGTCAAAGATGACTTCTTTGATACCAACATGATCCGAATCTTTTCATCAAGTGACTTATAAAGAATTGCATTAAATGAGCATAAATTAAAGTGCACCATTAAAGAAGGAAAATATTAATAATGAAGAGACATAAGCATCAAATCTAAACATAAAAACTTGATAATGTACTTCATCCCTGGTGGACTATGTCTCTGGGTCCTACTCTCAAATGGGTAGGCTTTTTCATTAAATCAACAAATTTTTTTGGAAAAATACATAAGTATACCTCATTATGAAATCAAGCTGCAGAAATAATGCTTAGATCAGAAAATAGATAGCACCACTGAATTCGTGGCATCGAATTACCCAAAAATGATTGTCTCCACACCTCGTTCTGACTCTGGCACTCTCAGGCCTAAGAAGAAATTCATCTCAATTTTTGTGCCCCTCTGCAACCTACAATTAATGATTGTACCTACCTTGAAATGTGTGCCCACACCGTACCAAACGCATGCCTCCTCTCCAGAGCTTGGTGGATTCAGCTCTTAAGTAAAATCTGCAACGTTCAATACAATGTCGGGGTCATTGTCCCGTTGGTTATGGCGTTAGTATTAAGGCATAGTGTGGGGAGGAGGTCTCGTGGTCAAACCTGTGGGCCTCTCCCTTTTGGCTTTATAGTTTGAAACAATATATTATATATGTAATGTGGTTTTGTCAATTTTGGCGGTGAATCTATCCAAGGTGCTATCCATTAGAACGTGTTCGGATTTGGTGTGGTCCTCCAGATTTGGCAGACCCACCAATCTTTTTTTTTTTTCAAAATTTGGATACGAGCTGTCATTGTGCTTTTGCCGCCTTCCACGTGGCAGCCTCTGATTGGTTCACGTGGCAGCCTTTCATTTGGCCACGCCAACCACTACCATGTCAGCCTGTCATGTCAGTGCCACATCATCATGCCACATCATTGTACAGACCGTATAGACTGCCATGTGGAAAAATCCTATTTGTCCATGAATTGCTCCGAAAGTGCCAAGACTGGGTGACACGTGGCAGCCTCTAGTGTTGCCACATCACCATGCTAATGTCAACGTGACATGTATCACCTTCTGCTCCTGCCACACATACTGTTTGTATGCTGACATCATTCATATATATGCTGATGTCAATTGTATGGATGCGCACTCATCCCCCTGTTGACTGGGCTAGATTGACCAAACTTTGACCATGGATATCTTTCAATCCGTAACTCCGTTTGATGAGCCATTTGCATTGTTAGAAATCTTGCGATGCGCTCTTCGTGATAATGTCATTTTCACTTAGTTTTGGGAAATTTGAATTTTTTCCCTTTCACTGTTTGTTGAGGCCATTCTGAGCGTCCTAAATTGCCTCTACGAGTTCTGAGTTGTTCTTAGCCTTCTCTGGATCCTTTTTGGATCAGATAAGGAGACAATCACTCAAGTTGTTGACCTTCTCAAGGAATATGTGGACTTGCTTCCCTAAAATTTTTCTGAAATGAAGGCATTGTAGGATCATTAGGGGCCATGAAGATTTAACTCAAACTAGATGCCAAACTAGTCAAGCGAGGGCCTTATCGGTTAAATCCCAAATATAAAGAAAAGGTACACAAAGAATTAGATCGAATGTTGGATGCTGGGATCATTGTCCTTGTGGAGGAGTATGAATGGATTATTCCTACGATTGTGTAACCCAAGAAGACCAGTGATATTCGAATATGTGTAGATATGATAATCCTCAATGCAGTCTGCATCTAAGACCCTTTCCCTACACACTTCATAGTTGAGGAGTTGGAAAAAGTTGGCAACCAAGAAGCTTACTCTTTTATAGACAACTTTTCAGGGTATCATCAAGTTCATATTGCAGAGGAGGATCAAGAGAAAACCACCTCTACGACAAAATGAGGGTCTGTTGAGTACTCAGTAATGACCTTTGGCTTAAAGAATGCCCCCACAATATTTCCTCGGATAGTGGTCGCAACCTTCAAGGAATTCATCCACAATTTTCTTGAGGTTTACTTGGATGATTGGACCATGTTCAATTTGTTGAAGGAACACATGCAAGCCCTTTGGTTGATGCTAGATCGATGCCACTAGCTACAGATTCCCTTAAATTTGAAGAAATGCATCATCTATACACCATTTGACACATTGTTGGGCCACATAGTGTGCAAGGATGGATTGTTGGTGTATCAAGCTAATATTGTCGCCATCTTGGATATGGTGGCCCCAACTTTGGTTCAGTAGATGCGCGCAACATTGGTCATACAGGATATTACCGACGGTTCATTCATAATTATGCCCATATTTTCACCCCATTAGAAAAGTTGTTGCGCAAAGACACTAAGTATATCTGGACACTAGAATGTCAGGCAACGTTGGATACTCTCAAAGAGAAACTTGTCACTGCGCTAATTTTGGTTTTTCCTGACTGGTCTAAGCTTTTTCATGTCCACATAGATGCTTCATCCATTGCACTGGGAACAATTCTTGTGCAGTTAGGTGAAGGTAATATTGACCATCCTGTATATTTTTCCAGTCACAAGTTGTCCGATGCAGAAAATAATTATACTACAATAGAGTGCGAGGGCCTAGCCATAATATATGCACCGCAAAAAAGTTTCTGCATTACTTTTTAGGGACCCCTTTCAATTTCTTTACTAATCATTCCACGCTTAAATATTTGGTCAGCAAGTCGATGTTAGGAGGTAGGGTATGCCAGTGGTTGTTTCTCTTCCAAGAATTTGAGTTTGAAGTTGTAGTTGTAGTTAAGCCAGGTAAGTACAATGTTGGACCATATCACTGCATGTCCCCACTTGAAACTAGAGAGGCTAGTCCAAGCCTTGATGAACTCCCAGATATGCAACTCTTCCAAGTTGAACCAGTCCCTGATCAATTGGTCGAGATAGATAAATTTATCATGACTAGATAACCTCCATTAGGGTACACCCAGGCTCAACATTGTCAATTGGTAACCCACACTACATATTATCAGTTGATTTCCAGGCAGTTGTATAAGTTCGGTGAGGATAACATCCTACTTCGTTGCACACTAGAACACAAACGAGATGTTATTCTATATGACACACATGAGTGTATTGTTGGAGGACACAATGCAGGTAAATCTAAAATGCACAAACTTTTGCATGTGGGGCTCTTGTGGCCCCAACTCTTTGCAGATGCCAAGGACTATTGTAAACGCTGCAACATATGTCAACGAATTAGAATTCCTTGTCGAAGAGATGAGATTCTTTATTTCTTGTGACTACATTAGAGTCATTCAAAAAATGGTCAATATATTTTTTGGGTCCCATCAATCCCCTTGCGTGTCGAACAGGTGTGCATTGCATTATTATCATGACCCAATATCTAACTAGATGGGTCGAAGTCACACCAGTCAAACATTGTACAACAGAAATGACAACATGCTTCATTTTTGAGAATGTGATCACCCGATTTGGCTGTCGATGAGTGCTAATGAGTGACCAAGGATCACATTTTCTGAACGAGACTATTCAAAAACTCACTTAGGAGTTCATGATCCATCACCTGAAGAGCACTCCCTATCACCCTCAAGACAATGGTATGGTTGAAGCTTTTAATACAATTTTAGAGCATGGTTTAACCAAAGTTTGTAATGTGCAGTGTGATGATTGGGATCAATGAATCTTCACAGTATTATGGGCTTATCGAACAACATGAAAAAGGATGACAAAGCATATGCCATTCAGATTGGTCTATGGAAAAGAAGTGGTCATGCCACTGGAATTTGTTGTTCCCAGCCTCCGAGTCACCCTAGCAACCCAGATGACAGAAATATGGTAGCTTCAACACAAATTAGATGAACTCATGGAGCTATAGGAGGATTGAATGCTCATAGGGTTCAACCAGGTGGTTGAAAAGGAATGAAAAAAGGCATGGCACGATCACAACATCCACTAGAAAATTCTCCAGCCTGGATATTTAGTTTTGTTATATGACAACAAATATTTACAACATCCTGGAAAACTACGCATGGTCCTTTCCAGCTAGTCTACATCAATGAAGTAGGTGCCACCAAGTTGGAAACCTTACAAGGAAAACCACTCAAGGGACTCATTAATGGAAACAGGTTGAAGGTGTTCTACGGCCCACAGGGGTCAACCGTCATTTAGCCCCAACTCTCAACTTTGAATTTTGGTAGAGTAGGATTAGTGTAGGATGTAAAATAGGTAGCACATCTCATAGTTGACATAATTTACCTTTTTTTCAGCACAGAATCCACATCAGTCACACAACCAGACTCCATAGGTTGACATTTTTGCAGTTTCCCTAGATTTCCAAATCTATCCATTGTTATGGCACAAGTATAGGTCTTGACCCTGACTGCAAATTCACATGAGGCTTGACTGAGTTTCATGGTGATCCAATTCATTGGAAGGACAAGCAATCCAATTTGGACTGTTCACACATACCACAGGTATGCAGTCAATTATGTTGCCACAATCCCCAACAAGCATCACCAGTACATTGGATCTGACAATTGATCTCCCCCTGTGTAATGCTTCGCCACCACTTTCAACTTATTCTCCAATCCAACATCCCCCGTCAGATCTCTCTTTCACCCCATCTTACCATTTCCTCCACTCTATACATTACACCTCCCTTATGCTCTTGATGGAGTAATTCGCCACGTCCCACTTTTTTCCAGCCCCGTCCGTGACTTCCTCCATCATTCAATTGGAAATTTCTCCCATTTACCCCCCCCCCCTCTCTAATTTTCCTAGTTCTCTTTTAAGCTTCCTTTTCGATGTTGATGATTTTCTCTTACTCACAACTTCAACCATTACCACATGAAGGTGTTGGCTCGAGGACAATCCAAGTAATAGTGGTGGGGGCCTGTGGGCACCCAAAGTTTTGAGTTAATCTTGTGTGTGTGTGCACACAAATGCAACTGTATACGCGCATTGCAAGCTTTTTTCATGCCCATGCCAATTTTTCGCATGACTAATCTAATGCACATAGAATGACAAGAAGTGTGCAGACCGAGTTTTGATATTGCATGCTAAATCCAAGATATGAAATATGCATGTTGGTTCAAGTTTTTTCAGTAGCGCTGGAAGTCAAGAAGTCGCATGTTAGAATCAAGAAAGGAATCGCCGGGAAATATTCTCAAATGATTAAATCCAACAAAACAAGGGAACATGGAGCTGAAAAAATATGAGATGGCGAGGGATTTAAGATTGCCCTGATTCCATAAGGCTATGTGGACTACATGAAGGTGCCATAAGCATGCGAGGCTGTTTGTCAGTAGAGCTAGTGGAGCAGAGCAGAAAGAGACAAAGCTCCCGAGCAAAGAAAGCTATAAAAGGAAGCAACAACATAAAAAACAGAGTTAGATGGTGAGAGAGTTAGACACTCACATACAAGATTCATTGAGTTGGTGTGTCTCGAGCTCACCTTGAGCCTTTGTAATGTTGTAATGCTTCTGATTATAAGTTTGAGTCTCTCATATGTTTGAGGTTTTAAAGGATGCACATGGTGCAATATATTGTAAGTCTAGGGAATTATCTAAAGAGGACATGGGACTTTGTTGTTGTTGAATATAGTTTGCTTAATGTATGTTTGTGTTCAATTGGAATGGAAGGAATAATAAAGAAGCAACAATTCTGATCTATCATGTGTCACTTATATGTTATTTGGATATGTGTGTGTATTGTTTTACTTATTAATCAATAGTAAGTTGATGTTAATGGAGTTCATGAATGTCATCCTGAATGGATCCATGTGTATTTATCCCTTCATCCTTGTCACAAGACCAAATGGTCTCTGTGATCCTCATTGCGTCTTGGGTGAGACCTTCTTTGGCCTTGGTTGAGGATTGATATGTCAATGCTTTGGGGGTTTTGTTGGTCAATTATGGATGAACCCTGTGTCTAAAGTCCCTAGTGTTAGGAAGGACGTGCACAAGCATGAAACGATGCCAACACTGACTGAGGCAATCATAATGGAAGGTGGCCTTGCTTCCTACTACTCTTGGATAGTTGCTTGGAGCTTTGTTGAGGCTTCCTCCTTCTTTGCCAACTCTTGTTGCAACTAAGTCTTCATCTGAGTGAACCTATATTCATGCCAACTATCCATATAGATGACCTTCTCTCCCAAGTGTACAAGTTGAAATCTGTGATTGTCCCAAATTTCCATAACAATAGTGAGGGAGTCTTTCCATTCATCAAATTGGTTCTTTAGTAGTGGTAACGAACTTGTTGATCTCTCAAAGTTCTTCTCCTTCTCCCTCATCCTTTGGTTGAACATATGGATTTGTTCCTTCAAGAATTTGTTCTCTTCTTGAAGTTGAGAATTAGTGGCCCTTAAGTCTTCCAACCTCTCTCTACTTTCTTTACCCATGTTGAGATTGCTTCTCTTCAAAGTATGAACAACTGCATCATGGCTAAGGATTCAACAACTCTAATACCAATAAGATCTATAAAATGTGAGACTTACAGTCCACATGATTCACCAACATGGACATTTTGAGGAAATGAACTTCCGACCTTTGTTCTCAGTCTTGCATAGAGATATTTGTCTTTAGAATGACTACCAAAGCTTCTAAACTTAGCGTAAAATTCAAGACCAAATCCATTAGCTAGGCTTTGCAATATCAATCAAGTCTCTAAGTTGAACTTATCGACCTCAAGATTTATGTTCATTTCTCTATGAACCATGTACACAATCAACTAGCTAACAATATCAATACTAAATAAGACTTTGATTTGTTTCTCTATTGTTGACCGCCAATGAGCAAAATGAATGTCTTTGTCGGCTGTCTTCAAGGCTTGGCGATGCCCAGGCCAATGCCAACATTGGAAGACAAATGCACTTTGCCAATGTTGAAGATATATACCGAGTGCAATAATTGATATCTATGTCTGTGCTCAAGCATTCTATAAACAATTCCCCAAATGAGATCTATCTAAAGCACTTTCTCTCTTGCCGTGGATTCCAAATAGAAAGGGGTTGATAGGACTCTGTCAAACTACTAGTTGGGTCAAATTTCTTCCTTGACTCGTGGATTTTTTTCCTTACAAGAAGGTTGATTTTGAGCTAAATTAATTTCCTTTTGAACGTTGCAATAGAGAGATAGTTCTTTTTGGCAAAAGAGCTCGAACTCATATGAATATGTAGGGTTTGGAGATCGAACTAAGCTTGTTCACAATAGAGAATAAAATATAAATAGAGAAGAAATGAAGTTGATGAGCTTCATCCCTACTAGAATTTATTTTAATCTCAAAGGTTTTCCTTGCCAATCACATAATTAGCATACAAGGGTATTCAAGTGACCCATCCTCCACCATTACAACGTAAAAATCGATTATACAAGACCTCGAACATGACCTTCATCTTGTGTGAGGAAGTCACCCTTGGTGTTTTTGTCCCACCACCTATCATATGATTGGAATCTCTCCCAAACAAACATGCATCTATTGTTGTGCCGAAAGACACTTTCTACAACCCAGTATGAGGGGATGTGTACTTCCTTTCGTGCTAACCATGGAGTTGACACATGGCATTTGAAAAATATTAAAATAATATTAATAACAAAAAATATTTCAATGCCAACCATAAATAAAATATTTCAAGATCCACCTTAAGTAAAATAATTCTTTATCAACTTTATATATATATATATATATATAGAGAGAGAGAGAGAGAGACTGAAGACATCGAGAGTAATGAGAGTAATTGAAAGTAAAAACAATATTATTACATTGATATGTGCTTTCTACTTTGAAAAATTTCAATGTGGCCCATAAATAAAATATTTTAATGTCCATATTAACTAAATATTTTAATATTGTATACATATACATGTGGCAATTGAAAGTAAAAAAATTCTTATTGCATCAAAAGACACTTTCTACAATTGAAAAAAATATATTAATAACAAAATATAAATTCTTATTCTTATTACACATATGAGGGAGATGTATAATTCCTTCAAGCGCTTAAGGCATTTAAAAAAAGTATTAATAACAAGTAATATATATATATATCTGTGTGTGTG
>JZKD02S2155930.1:676722-715557 GCA_000966675.3 Picea glauca
GCACACTCAAATAAACTAAGTCAATAGCACCTGTATACAACAATAGTAAAACATCCTGTCATCAATCATAACGCATCATCATCAAGGATAAGTGTTTTATCATCATAAAAATCCAGATCACTTGCGTGCAAGTGTCCTCAAAGAATAAGTTTTGTAAGTGCACCAGAGCGGGATGTTACACATGCTTCATTTTAAGTTCTCGTTGAAGATTGCTATCGAACCTTCTTCCCAAGTCAACATCACGCCGATAGCTATTGTGCTCGCATCACAATCCATTCTATCATGGACACCCATATCTCGTTGAATCTTGTGAAGAATTTCCTATAGGATTTTGCAATTCCTTGAAACATTCTCTCTATGATGGTGCGAGGTGTAGGCCATTCCAAAATTTCCTTTGCCTTATCTAGATCCATGCACAATCCATCCTTGGAGTCCACAAAACCAAGTTACACCAAATCTTCCTTGAAGAATTCACACTTTATCAAGTTAACGTGCCACTGATCCTTTCTTAGTGATTAAAAAACTAGGCTCAGATGTTCTAAGTGTTCCTCCTTACTGCTACTATAAATTAGAATGTCATCCAAATAAAGTACCACAAATTTTATTAATGTATGATCATGAAACCTCTATCATTAGTCCCATGAAAGGAATCAATGCTTTGGTCAATGTAAATGACATAACCAACAACTCATACACATTGTCTTTGGTTTTGAATGTAGTCTGACTCATTGCCCTTTCATATCCTGATATGGTGATATCGACTCTTTGAAGTTATCTTGGTGAATTACCTTGTATCACGTAAGCTATCCATCAAGTCATCCATCCTTGATAGTGGGAATCTATACCTATTTGTAATTTTATTCAATGATCTGTAGTCCGTATACATCCTCCAATGTCCATCCTTCTTTAGACTTATCAAAGTTGATACCATGCATGGGTTCATACTCTCTCTGATGAATCCTTTTGATAACAACTCGCCATCTTTACAATTTAACTCTATGCTTTCCAATAGACTCATCCTATGCGTTGCTTGATTCAACGACGTTGCACCTAGATTTTAGTTAGCCACATGTGCAATTTTCCTCTTTGGTTGTAAACCATTTGGCATTTCATCACATGTTATGTAACTATACTTTTCCAATAGTTTATGCACCTTTGCATAATTTCCTTTCCCCTGGCGTGCTTTTTTGTCTCATCGTGCATTGCAACTATCTTCGACACACCAACCTAACATTTCTTCATTTTTTTACTGTTCTCAAAAAATTATTTGTTGATATTGGTGACAAGTCTTTGGCTTGTCATCCTACATCAATAACAACTAGAATGTCTACCCATCTCTGGTAATGGTGTAGGTATTTTTATTTTCCTTGTGCACTACACTTTTTCATACTACCATGGTCTTCCCAACAACAAATGGTAGGCATTCATGAGGATGACGTCACACAAAAGTTCATCTTTATAATTTTAAATATTGAAGGATAACTTGCACTTGTTACTCACCATCACTTCATATTTGCGATGAAACCAAAATAGCGTATATTTTTGTGGATGATTTTAGCATGCTAACTTTGATTTCTCTACCATCTCTAATCTGAGCATAGGAACTAGTCCTTAGCCCATGCCCACCAATAAACTCCTAGGCCACTTTAACACCTTGCAGTTGTGTGCACCATTTGACGTACTAGATCTCTATTATGTGTCCAATGTTCTAGCATATGCACTCACACTTACACAGTTTATGCATGTACACCTCAGTGCCCAACACACATCTGCCTCAACATCTCCTTTGCACACATTTCAATGGGACACCCACACACCTAGCATCTACATGCGTCAAGAATAGGAACTGTTTTTGTGCACCCATAGTGATGTGTGGTGCATTGGGAGACTAACAATCACCAACAATTATAGAACTGAACTACCTTGGAAACCGATCAGGAATTCTTTCATTAATATTCAATTCTATGTTGTAATATCCCTGATCCCGCCGATCGAGATATTTGCTACTGATCTATTACTCTGTCTTGCAGATCTGATACACTGGGGGTTTCTAGATGCATTTCAGTTGTATGTTTGAGATCTTGATGGTTATTGCATGTGCATGTTGGTTATTGCATGTGCACGTGGGTTATTGCATGTGCATGTTGGTTATTGCATGTGCATGTTGCATATTTATGGTTTAAACAACATATAAAGGATGCATGCAGAAGTAAAGAACATCAACTACCCAATATCATGTATAATACAATTCGAGCATGGAAATACAATAGCCTACTGGAAATATAGAATATAAACGTCAGCAAGATCTCATGGATCAGTACTGGAATACAATCAAATAACATAAAAATACCCGTGATCAGAAGATGATAGAAGATATAATGCATGCACAGATAGATCGACAAAAATATGCGATTTCAGCGAAGTACGGTAACCACTACTAGCTAAAAAAATCGTCCGGAAGTTCAGACCACCGGAATACGCTGGAAACTACTCCAAAAGAAGTGCCTTGGCCTCTAGACTGAAATGGTTGAGTGCTGGATCTCAACTCTGGTCTCTTAGGCACTGGATCCGGACCCCTGGGGGGTTTGCGCACCTCCTAGAACACTGGATGCGCCCCAAAGGATTCCACCAACGAAATTTGCTACTATATGGCTCAAAACGATCGTCTCACCAAATAAGGAAATGGGTCGGAAGGATTTGTCTAGATTTTCTCTAAAACTCTGCATGCAACACCAAATGTCTGTCCGGAAGAGTTGCACCCTACATGGATGAATGAGTCAATTTGCAATATTCCATCGTCAGAATCTGATGATATATGGCTCAATAGAAGCACCCTGGCTGGATCTCAAATGGGTTGGAAGGAAACTGCAATCTGGATATGGATCTCGTGCAGCTCTCTGAACCCTCAAACTGACTTGCGCCCTCACTGGCTGAGCTACGTACTCTGCAATGGATACTCCTAAAAAGTACGGTGAAATACCTGGATGGTATCTCTGATGGGCTAGGGTGTGTCTCTCAACACCGAAACTGATCAATGGTGGTGGTTTCCTCCATAAATCCATAAAAAAGTAAGGTCGTCTCTCCTCCTCCTCTGGGAACTCTCAACATCAAATCATAACAATGCATAATGAATTAGGTTTCTTTACCATTCCTTTATAACTTCTCGAAACCCTAATTTGTTGTTGACCTTTTCCCTCCAAGCGACTTTTACTTTATTTTATTATTCCTTGATTATATCACTTAATTAATTAATTAATTAACCATTTTGCCTCTAAAAAGAGATTTATCCATCCTGATGGCTTCTCTGGCCACTGAAAGTCACTTCTCATCATCTTATCCTGTAATACTCTTCCTCCCAATTCCAATGAGCTATTACACTAAGAGGTTTCTCCAAGTAATGTGCCCATTATGACCTTCTTAGTGAATTTAATTAAGATATGACCCATAATAACTCAAAATTATAGAAATCGTCGGAATGCAACAGAACTAAAGCCCAACTGTGCGGAATGGATCCTGATGATGAATGATACAAGTCGGGCCCAAATAAACCCCTCAATATCTCCTGAAATCTCTATCACCCCTATCTGGCTACTCGGGTAGGCATAACACTCTGAAATGTTGTGATGTTATAATGTCCCAAAATGGGGACATTACAGTCCACCCTGCCGGAATATTGCTTGTCCTCAAGCAATAACTAAATCCAACTACATATGATATCAGGGTTCCATATCCATCTGTGTGACACAAGGTAGACTCCCCTCAAGATGTGGTCTCTCCAAGTGCTCACCACACATGACACCCACATGCTCCTGATGAGTAGAATGATCAATGGCCAAAGAATCTCAGTCAACTCCCTGAGCAACCACTCTACTCGAAACTCAACTCCATCAAACGCTAAACTACCAGCACTCCAATCCATGGGTCCCATATCAGAATGTGGTTGTGGGTGTAGCACAAGGGAGAAAAGATTGCAAGGTATAGTAGTATATCAAAACAATGTCCTTTACAAGCAAGGTTGGAAGCCTCTTATGACAAAGTATCTCTGGCCATCTGTTCTTTAATGAAACCAAATCAATACCATCTATCTACCATGCTTTGAGATATATGTCCTCGTCAAGGCTTTTTATTGGAGGTGTTCTCTAAGAAGTGTGACATCTTTGAAATATTTTAGTTTTTATATATTGAAATTGTTTTGAAGTATATTTAGCTTACTTTCTGACTATGGTCTAATTTGTAGGTTTATCCTATGGGATGGATGACCAGTCTCTTAGGGATTCATTCACTGAATATGGTGAAGTCATTGAAGGTTTGCAACAAAATCTTTTGAGTAAGGTATAATGATTGGAGTAACGTACCTATACATTATTTTTTTATAAATATTGTGTTACAATTTTGCAGCGATAATCATTCACGATCGGGACACTGGTAGGTCAAGAGGCTTTGGTTTTGTTAGCTTCACTTCTAATGAGGAGGCCACAATTTCCATAACATGCATGGATGGAAAGGTATGCAACCTTTATTTTTAAATGAATTCATTTTTCCACATTGGCATATTTGCTGTTTGGAAATTATATAGTATAGATCGCCAATTGAAGAATTCTATCATCAGGTCAGGCTTAAATATTAATATCATATTCCTCAATTCTGTTATTTAACAACTCTTCATTTTTGCACCATTTTCAATCTCTTCTCAGGATCTCCATGGACGTCTTGTTCATGTTAACTATGCTACTGAGAGAACTGGAGGTTTTCATTCTGGTGGGGGCGACTATGGTGGTGGTGGCTATAGTCAGAATCATGGGTACATAACTGGTGGTGGCTACAGTCAAAATGATGGGTATGGAACTGGTGGTGGCTATAAACAAAATGTTCGGGTGTTGGGTATGATGGAACATCTAAGGGCACAAGCATAGGTGGAACTAAAGATGACTTTGGCTATGATGCTAATGTTAGCAACGTGGGCAAGGGATACTAGGCCATTCTTTCTTGAACATTTTTGCATCAAATGGAGTTGAGTGGCTACATCACACTCTTCTATTTAGACCCGACGTCTTGTAGGGTTTTATTTGTTGGACTGCCAATTTTATTCATGCAGTTTTAGATCTATTAAATGCATCTTGATGCTTAAATATCATGGATCAACATGTAGCATATTGCATTTCAGATCGTTTTTATTTCTAGCAATTAATGTATACTAAAATTTGTTACACAAGATAAATAAGGTAATCTGTATGCTCTGTAGAATGGGGTTTATATTTAGAGTCCAAAGAAAGGTTTAAATGTTGAAAATGGGGATGAAGAAGTCGTTAATGGACATGACAAGACTCAAACTAATGGTAAGGATTATGGGGCCAAGATAGAGCACTTGCAGCTGTGGAACAAGGGGTTTGGTGTTCTGGAAGCCTCCAAAGGATATGCTGCATATATCAGGAGAAGCTTATTTTATATGAAAGAGAGATTAATGGACAAGATGGCTGCCATTCCCATTCTAGGAGAAGCCTTGGATAATGCTCGACAATTGGTTGAGACAATCATAAAAGACATGACCCATGCAGCTCAGGGAATGACTAAGGATGCTATGCATCAAATTAAGGGCTGGCTTATAGAGATACTACCATCTCTTTCTCCCCATCACACTGGGAAGGTTGGCATCAATTCATCTGACTGCATTCTGATTTGTTCATATAAAATAAGAGATTGAACACATTGTTATATTGAAACCATGTAACCTATATCACATGATGAGCATAAAATAACCCACCTCATAAATCTAATGCATTCTTAGTGGGCTGTACTTCTATAGAACTTATAAAGGAATTCGATATCAAAAGTTTCGTGAGCCATTTGCAATTGAATCTCATTTGCATTTGCAATTGAATCTTGAGCCATTTGCAAAAGTATCGTGAGTCATTTGCAATTGGATCCCCCCGCCAATCCTGGTGATTTGAACAAAGAGTAATCCATAAGCTATAGGTTTTAACAATTATCCAAAGGTTAATGTGCCTCAGTATTCCATTTAGGTTACAAAAAAATCCAACCTTGTAGTTTTTCCACGAAATTTAATTTAGGTGACATTAATATCTCTTTCTAATAATTGCATTATCGATTTTATCTATTAAGGAGTTGGGACGAGCCCAAATTAGGTTTTCCTGTTAAATTTGATCCGATGATGCGATATGTACAAGATATATGTGTTGAGGCTTGGGATTTTAGCATGGTAAAATGATTTGTTATGGACATATATGGCCTAATTATTTCTTATTTTTAGAATTTATTAATGCATCCATCATGGAAGAAACTCAGATTAAAGTTTTTTCCTTCATTTAGATTGTAGATGATGTGGAAAGGGAAGTTCTAGGTATATCTCAAGCTGCTGCTCCTGGATTCGTCTCGAGAGTTCAAGGGAAGAACTCCTTGGAATAATTTAATAAGAAGGAAATTTAGCATGAGGAGGGTATTCTGTCATCAAAAGCTTCGATCATATCACCAACATTATCCTTTTCAGTAAATATGGGCCGTTTAAAAAGGACATTTTCTCCACGATTACGACTGTAAGAATGTGAAGAGCCATTTTAGCACATTGATAGATGACGTTGAATGTATATGAGTTTATTTTTGCTGTGGATTTTTTCTGAAACGAGTTCTTCTATGTGGGTGCCATATCACCTTCTTCAATCTAGGCAACTTAATGTCTCAAGAGTTTTCTAGATACTCATATCAAGGATGTCAGGTTATATGCAACTTAGTAATACGTGGTTTCATGTTTATATGCATCTAATATTTGTGGTTCAAAATGCAAGTGGCGCTGTGATCTCACAATCCAAATTCAAGAACTGTTACGAGTGTAACTTCTCTTCATATGTCGAAGCAAGAGTTTATAAAATTAACTAAAGATGGAAGTCATATTATTTCCATTATAACTCTTCATGCTTTGTGTTTAGGTGCATCGATTACACTTTAACACAAAAAATGTGGGATTTGTGACTTCGTATGTATATCTTCAACGTATTCCAGTCTTTTATGAAAATAGGTTTAAGAATAATCTACTTTCATCGACTCTGACTGGGATCTGATCTTAGTAAAATGGTTTTGTTCATGACATTTCTATAAAAATGTCTTTCTGTAGTGTTATGTTATTTCTGTTTGTGACATTTGAGGCACACTGGCTTCTATCATTCAGTTTGGTAGATGTCTTATGTACTTTATCATCAGCTTAGGACCTTTCACCATTTTTTTAGGATTTGTCAATTGTTGATCTCTTCCATGTTATTTATGAAGGCGAGAACTTCGGTTTGTCCATGCAGTAACTCATGCTTAGAGAAATTCTTTGTTTTTCCATGCAGTAACTCATGCTTAGAGCAATCATTTGACCTTAAATAGAAAGGGGCAGGACGGGTTATGGATTTCAGTTTTTCTAAAGTGAATTTAACTTACAGTATGACTTCAGTTTCCTAATCGTGATTTAACTAGCAATATTATCCTACTTATGTTTTGTTTTTGGAAAGGCTTCTTATGGTAACTTACAACTGTCCTCTAGCTATGCGACCATGCTATGAGGAGTGTTTCTATGCTATCAAAATCACCCAGGACTTGCACCTAGCCTCACCCACACACTCCAGGAGAGGGGAGAGAACGGGAGTTGAACTTTCAACATGATTCAACTATCTAAATCAAAATTTCAGATTCTAATCATTTGATGATTCATCTTTTTGTGATATTTCTTTAGTAAATATGATTGGGATCTTGGGTTCCTGTAATTCTTTTTTCTTGGATTCCCATCAACAATGTTGAAGAAAAAAAATTTCAATCATTGTAATTGACATGTGAAAATTGAAATGATCTATCATGTTCTACACAATGCCATCTTGGAAAGACGATAGATACATGGTACTGGTGGAAGATAAGGTCACTTACCTAAGCATAGAAAAGGTAAAACTTCCTTATATGGTAAGGGATTCCATATTTTATTTGGTGGAATTCCTTAAGAGACGATCTCATGGTTATGATATCTAAGGACTGTTGATAGTCTACTTTATAAGTTATGAATGCATCATCTCATAATTCACATGTCGTCTTTACACCTTGGCTTAATTTATGTGGCTAACCATGTGGATCTCAAACCATAGGATGTTTTTTATGAATTTAAATAATGGCCAGACTGTGTTTGTGAGGAATGCATTTAGATTGTTAACATGTAAGTTGCTTGGCCCAAACAATTAGCTGACGATGTTCAGAGAAAGGAATACATTAGTAGTGGATAACCAAATGACTTACCACTTCTGCATAGGAGATTTGACTATGGTAGAAGTCCCAGAATATAAGAAAGGAGTTCTCCCTGTCAGGTGGAACATTGAATTGTGATAAAAAGGGTCGTTGTTCCTTGTTCAAAATGAATATGGGGTTCTATGATAAAATTAGATGCTGAGAAGGAGTTTCTCATGAACTTTAGCATTCCTTGTTTAGCTTCAGACATAGGCAGTTGCCTATTGAAGCAGTTGAACGCCTTACGAAAAAGGAGTGGAAGTACGTCTGAAGTATAATACAATATTATGTATCGATGGTCCTTATATAAATCATATTAAGCAAGTACTATAATCCAGTGCAAAGTTCATTAGTTGGTGAACGAAAGGTTCTTTTCAGTGAAAATGGCACAGTCTTTATGTTAAAGGCATGGACCTTGTACATGGATGTTGTCATTCTTTGTGATATACCATAATTAAAAGCATAGTAGCAAGATTTGAATATGAATATGAATGGAAAAATAGTAGTGATCCACACAACAACAACACTCATCACAATATAAAATGCACAGACATAGATATCCCAGAGGCATGTAAATACACTTCCCTATTTAATCAAATTCAAATATACAGGGCTTCATGGACTAATACACAATATGGGCACATAGCCTTGGACTCTTTCACCTTTTTCCACTCACACTCTACCTCTATATTATATTCTATTCTATTCGAACCTTTATGCCTCTTAGGCTTTCATTTTTATACAAGAAGGATTCTGAACTATAATCTGTTCATATCCAAAAATTACTCAACAACCAATCCCTAAGGATATTCTAGATCCACAAAACAATCAACATGATCACAAATCATTCAAAGATCTCTAAGATCTCTCTCATTTTCCTAAGATATCTCTCTCTCACTCCCAAGTCTATGGAGATCAATAACACAAATGGATTCAATTTCATATATACCACCCATCAAACCATTAATTCTTAACCTATGACTCCTTTTAGAATAAAACATAAGAAAATTTTACAATATTCATTTACAAACCAACTCCTTTAGTAAAAATGAAGACCCCCTAGGTCTCATTAAATGTACTAGGTTTTGGAGGCATGATGCTCCTGCATCAAGATGAGATTGCATGCTACCTATTTAGGTCATTTGTCTTCGATGTTCTATTACCCTAGTTTGATATATATAGATTATTTGTAGTTTATTTACCATCACTCTGATCATGGGGTTTTGGGATGCAAATATCTGGGAGATACTTGCTACTGTTGTCAATTGATGAGGAAGATCTAGAGGAGGGGATTGCGGGCAATGGTGATCTTTGGAGGAAGATGGAGGAAGGGGCAAGCCTTTTGTTTGGGATGTTGGTCAACATATGGAAGGGAACGGTGGTGGGAGTAATAGAGTTGAACATGAGTTGAAAGTTGACATTCTTGAGGGTGGCGAGCAGGTTTGCAAGTGGGAAAATTGTCCTTCCATGAATGGCTAAGGGGTGGGTGTTTGAAGGAAGGGTTTGTGGGGGGAAGGAGGCTTGGGAGGGGGACGATTGACCTGTAACCTAGTTATGAGGGTTAGAGGTGGCTCGTAGAGAGAACAACCAGCGGGACCATAAGGAGCAAGAAGCAACAGACTGTAGCCCAGTTCATGAGGGTCAAAGGTGTCCCGTAGTGATAACAACCAGTCGGACCATAAGGAGCAAGAAGTTGTAGGAATAGAGGTGGAACCCTTGATAGCTCAATTATTGGATCGGTGATTGTTAATCGGGGTGGAAGGTCAACCAACTTAGAGCTATGGCTTTGAGAGGGGGAAGTTTTACCACCTTAATAACTTATTTACTGGCGAGTAGGTTTGCAAGTAATTTAAATATTTGATACGAGTGGGATCAATGAGGTCACATATTCAGATTCATTTTGGGTCAACTTGAATCCCAACAGACAACAATGAAGAAAACCATTATTTTTTTCAAGGACCCCCCGCCCATTGTCTTCCTCTACAACCAAGACAATCACAAAGCATAATCATAAAACTTGAATTTGCGTGCAACTAATTATAATCACAATAGTTAAAGTAGCCCTGTAGTTTACTCTATAAGGTACTAGGAGGACCATGTTTGGCTATGTTTTCCAAAAAAAAAAATTTACATTCAAACCTTGTAAACAAGACAAAAGAAAATTTTGTAAAAGAACTTTGATTAAAAAGAGAAGGAAGGTTTTTGAAAGATTAAAAAAAGGAGGAAGGTTTTTGAAAGTTACTGATATTATAACCTATTATTCCAAAGTGGAAGATTTGAATTTCTTCAGCTTTGAAAAACTTCATATTAACTTCAAGATAACGTTTGGGACAAAAATCATTGACATACATTCAATGTAGAGAAATTTGTGAGTATATTGTTCTATATTTCTATATTGGCTACTCATAAACCATCCAAAAAAACACACCTCCTTTCTTTGGGAAATATAACTACTCACATTCACTTCGACGTGCCCTTTCCCCCACTTCGGGGGTATGCTAGTTATGAGAGAAGATTAAGAGGTCCAAAAATGGGGAGATGAGATCCTTATATACGTTGAAGCCCTACATAATGATTCTGTTACTATACAACTATTGTCAATCTCTCACGAAATAGATCAATACAGGATATGTGTGATATATTATGCAAGTATTGTTCCTGATAGTATACTTACACATAAAGAGTACCATTATTATAGGATAAGCATGAGTAAGCTATTCCCATTGATTCGGATTACTCTTATGAATACTTAGACATATTGAGTAGTATGATGCAGAGTATAAGTATGGTGCCTATTCAAGATCTTGTTCAAACCTTATGCTAATACTTCTCCTATATGTATAGATCTATAGAATATGATGGGATTAGTAGTATAGATCTATAGAATATGATGAGATTGGTAGAATATAGTCTATGCCATGTGAGTATGCAACATATACGTTTGTCTTTTACTCATAGTAATTCGTACAGTCAATCTTATATTGCAACTGACACAATTAGGCATATATAGTACTATTACCATGGATGTACTTACATTATGATAGATAGTACTATAACCATGAATAAGCCTTAAATTATGATAGATAGCCTTGTTCTAGTACCAGGACATGGTTGGTGTATGAGGTATTCATATCGAATAAAGGCAAAAACTGGCATGGATACTATATAAGGATGGTAGGTTAAACATTACCAATAAGTAGGCTAATCAACGCTATTAGAACTAGTAACCACAGTAGAAGCATATCTGTAATCATGCTAATATCCTTGGTTCTCTAAGCTAGTGTGATCATAGTATCTACTTAACATGAGCTAGTAGTAATCCCTTATATTTGGTTACACTTCTTGAATTAGAGTACTCTTCAATCGCTGTATCTATAATGATGGAACACCATGTATCTCTATCATAGAAAGCAATGCGATCACCTAATCAATGATGTTACCTTTATTCATCACACATATGAGCCTTATAACATGTTGGGTTCCATATCATGAGTCAACACCATATCTATAATCCTTTTGTATGCATAGCTTCCCTACTAGTAACTAGGCTTAGATACGAGTAATGTTGGAATTCATAACCTTTCTAGTACTAATACCATATCTTATCCTTATATATGAAGAGCTAGAAGGGTATAGTTCACTTACATTATTCATCATGCATACCTCTTTTAATATGGAGCTTTGTTATGGACTTGTAAAAAAATTTCCTATCTCTATGGTCCCAACATATAAGGGCAAGTCTGCTATAAGCTCACGACACACTCCACCTGTAATATGCCCGCGCAAAGAAAAAAAAACATAACCAATTTTAAAAGGAGATTCAAAATACGTTGTTGCTACTAGCAAAGTTAGACATGTCTATAATTTTGATCCATTACAAATTTTAGGATTTCAGCTGGTATCAGTCATCGACCATATCAGTCATTTGCCAATTTAGTAGACGATAGTATATCGTTGGTGCTTATTTTTCACATTCTGGATGAAAATGATAATTATCTTAAGAACTCTTGCATAGTTCTAGATTACAACCTTGTGGAGATTTTGTCCAACACCATATATTGAGTAAGAAGAAGATGAAGGTAGTTTTCCTGTCAGGATAGATCTTCGAGATCGTATGCACCAATCATATGCTCCTAACACTAGTGTATAGTCATGGGATGGTGGTGTATCAAGTTATAGGTCCAATGATGCAGAGGTGTAAAGTATGCCGAGATTTGGGATCGGGCACCTACAAACCACTAATTTTGGGCTAGTTTTGTTGGTTTAGTTATGCTAAACTGAAGAGGTCCTTAGATGAGATTGAATGTGAAAGAGAAATATTTGAACTGAAATAACAACCTATCCTTCACACTCGTGGCATTTTGAAAGGGAATTTGATTGCATGAGAACATCTATCCCATCAACATTCAATATAATGGATGTCTCATAGTGAGCATAGTGTCGCTCCCATAACATAGTGTCACTCCCATAGGGCGACACCTAGTGTTTACGAGGGGATAAACTCTAGAGTTTTCTCTCCTAGGAGGTTGACCTAGGCTTATTAGGTGATAATCCTATGATAGACTTTCAAGTCTTATTTTCCCCTCGGTCTCCATTGAAGCGCTACATTATCTCCATATGCCCAATGAAAAGACATTGATCTTGAGACCTCCAAGTACTTTGTTCAATAGTCTAAAGATACCCAAACACATTTTTATCGGACTTCACTCTCCACATTGATATTCCTTTCCCTAAGTCCTCACAATATTAATTTAGGGAAACCCCCTTCATTCAGAGAAAAGTTGGCTTGAAATGAAAGAGGGTTGGTGAGGTGACAGGGGCCTTCCCTCTAATTTACACATGATTTCACTTGATCTTTCTGACTTTGTCTAAAAAATTGCAAGTTTTTGTGATAACACACCCAAGACATATCCTAGTGATCCTAAACCTCATTAGACAAGACCCCTTTTACAATTGGAATTTAGTCCTCCTCCTCAACCAAACTTTCCTAAGACCGATGATATAGATTACAATATTGATATGGCTAGTATCTTAGCAAAGGTTAATGCACCTATCCCTCTTAGTATTGATATTGCATTTTTTATTAAATACCTACAACATAGTCGCTATTGCGATGTCTTGGAGTGTCGCTCCCATAGCAACCACGTCGGATCTAATACCTCTTAACGTCGCTCTTTCCACCTCCAAGACGTCTCTCTTGCCACCTCCAAGTCATCACTCTTGCCACCTCCAAGATGTCTCTCTTGCCACCTCCAAGATGTCGCTATTTCCACCTCCAAGAGTGTTGCTTCCATAGAAACCACATCGGAGTTGATACCTCTTAACGTTGCTCTTGCCACCTCCAAGACATCTCTCTTGCCACCTCCAAGACGTCTCTCTTGCCACCTCCAAGAAGTCTCTCTTACCACCTCCAATATGTCGCTCTTTCCACCTCCAATACGCCGCTCTTGCCACCTCCAAGACATCTCTCTTGCCACCTCCAAGATGTCACTCATGCCACCTCCATGACATCAATCTTGCCACCTCCAAGACATCTCTCTTACGACAACTATATGGGGTTTGGACAGTCAAATCCGAGATGACACGTGTCCGCATGAAACGTCGCAATAAAGACGATATCTATGTCATCAAAAAAACAATGTCATGTGAAATGATGTTTGAGGGGTTCCGCTATTTGTCATTCTACAGACAATATAAAGTGGCAATTGCATCGAACGCACCTTCATAATTTGACCCAAATGTACTAGTGCTTTGACGTATCTAAAGACTTAGAAAGAAGGATATTTCTTATTTCCATAGGGGCAGACCCAGGGTTCGACTCTAAGAGCACACCAACAAGCCCTAGATACTGGCCCTTTCGGAAACACCTATGAAGCATATGCAGTCTCACCCGAAGCAACTATGAGGGGGTTGCAGGATAGGGATGTCTATAACCAAAGAGAATATCAAGTGGATCTAACAAAACAACAACACAACCTGTCTATATCAAGTACCTTCGTAGATATACTCTACACAACAATATATCTAATCTAACACAATAATGCAAATAACAATATAACAATGACAGATATCAAATCATCAATCACACACACGACACACGATATACGTGGTTCACCCTCTCTCTAGGGCTACATCCATAGAACTGTGCTTATGATATATTAAGGTACAACATACAGTTCTTGTCTGCGTTCTCAGCTGGCAGACCTTCCTTATTCTTCTCTCTTTCTCTCACCTTCCTATGCACCCAGCTGCAGGACTTGACCTTCACACCCAGTTGAAGGTCTTACAATACCAGAAGGCTCTCACACTCAACACTTCTCTCTTACAATACAACAATCTCTCGTAACACAATACAACCAGATTGACAACAATATTGTACCAACCCGACTCAGGTCCTCTTGACCTTTATTTATACATTACAATAGCTCACCGAAAGCCTTAGGTCGAAACCTAGGTGTCAAAACCCTAGATACCAAAACCCCAGGTCAACTTGACCCATGTTTTTTGGGCTTCGCCAGCCTGTCTTGCCTCCCTTCTCATGCGGTGCTCCAAAGCATCCAATGGTGGATTTTTTTGCTGGATGAGTTGTCCACGATCCTTCTTCCTTGTTGATATATCATCCTTGGTCTCCTTGTCCAATGACTTGCTTTTCCTTTCTTCGCTCTGTATTTTCTGCTCTTTTTCTCACTTCGACCCAGTGATAGTCACTGTGTCTTCCGCACAGTTTGCATTTCACCTTTTTTTCCTTGATCTTTGCTTCCTTCCCTAACCAAGGGCCAACAGGCCCCCAACACTCACCTTTGACTCATCCCGAGGCACTTCAGATCTGATCCTTCTATTTTTCTTTGAATTTATATTGCGCAGTGAAGCCTTTGCTTTATGATATATGCCTCCTCTCATCCTTGTGCATAATGTCTTTTTTGTGTTTGGTACCCAGTTTCAACTGCACCTGGTAACTCGACCCCTTTCTTCATTCTGTTACTGAGAACTACGAGGCAGCTGGTTGTCATAGTACAACTTCAATCGACTCCCATTCACCAATCAATCCTTCCATTCTTCGTTCAATGTCTTTAGCTGTGCAACTCCTCCCATTCTTCGTTCAATGTCTTTAGCTGTGCAACTCCTCCCTCTGTAACATAGGCGATCTCATATGGTCTGAGACAATGCATTCTGAACTTCCCAGGGTGTTTCAGGAACTTACTGTCATACACTAGTACTAAATCACCTTGCTTGAATTTCTTCTTCTTAATGTGCCTGTCATGATAGGCCTTTTCTCTTTCCTTCTGAACTTGCTGATGGAATCCTGTGATAAATCTGTCTTCTTCCAGTTCAACCAACTGTGCAAGCCTCTCATGAACAACACCAATGTCATCCATGTCTATAAAAGAAGCAATTCTCAAGCTCGACACCAAGTATTCCATTGGGACAACAGCCTCAAGGCCATACACCAACTTGAAAGGGGTCTACATTGTTAGTTTCTTGCAGGTGGTTCTATAAGCCAAAGTACTTTGGTACTCTTAAATCCCAATCATCCCTGTTCACGCTGCAAATCTTTGTTGAACGCTTCAACCGTCCCATTTGCTTGTGGATGGTAAGGTGTGCTCTTCTGATGGTGGACTGCAAATTACTCAGTCAGGGCTTTGACTTTCTTGTTGATGAAATGTGTGCCTTGATCACTCATAAGGATCTTGGGGCATCCAAACCTGGTTATTATGTCATCAAATATGAAGCATGCAATTGTAGTTGCACTACAGTCCTTAACTACTCTGGCTTCATCCCATCTAGTCAAGTATTATGTCGCAGTAATAATGTACCTTGCTCTTGTGCGCTTTCCTGGTGGGTTTATAGGTCCCACGAAGTCAATGGACCACTTTTAAAATGCTTGTAGGGTCATCTGCGGTGCTAATGGAATTTCATCTCTTCTGGATGGTTTCCCAACCCTCTAGCATATATCGCAGGCTCTGGCATAATCTTTAGCATCTCTGTGTAAGGTAGGCCACCAAAGGCCAACTCGCAGAACCTTCTGCGCAGTCGAGTTTCCCTGCATAATGTCCTCCTGTGAGGACTTCATGAACTTCTGCGAGGATCAATGGTTGCTCAGCCTCCATAACACACCTTCTTAATATCTCATCAGGTCCCATCTTGTATAGCTACACAACTATAAGTGAAAATTCTGTAGCGCACAACACTAACTGTTTCTTTTGGGGAATTGTATACTCACTAGGTGCCATTCTTGTTGACATGAACTGGAATACGTCTGTGAAGTGGTCATCAATATTTCTAATTGCTAGTAGCTGTGCATATGACATTGTATCTTCCAAAATGGTGGGCTCTTCACCATGTTCCAACCTTGATAAGTGGTCAGGACCTTTACTCATTCTTCCTGTCTTAACCACAACTTCAAAATCATATTCCTGAAATAGCAGCAGCCATATGCATATTCTCCCCCCCAGCATTGGCTCGTTGACTAGGTACTTCAGTGCAGAGTGATCAGTAAACATTTTAAAATGTCCTCCCAACAAGTAGTCGTGAAATTTCTGCAGTGCATACACCATGGCTAATCCTTCTCTCTCTGTAGTGGTGTAATTAATTTCAGCTGTAGATAGCTTCCTGCTAGCGAAAGATAACAGATGTTCGATATCCCCTTCTCCAAGTTGTGCTAACACTACTCCTAGGGCAATAGAAGATGCATCGACATGCACATGAAACTCCTTGCTCCAATCTGGGAAGACCAGAATGGGCACAGTAACCATTTTCTGTTTCAGTGTGTTGAAGCTCTGTTGGCATTCTTCTATCCAACTAAACTGCTAGTCTTTCTTCAAATGTTTCTCCATCAGTGTTGTAATCTGGGCATATCCTTTGATGAATTTCCTATAATATCCAGTATGTCCCAGTGGATTGCGTAGTTGTTTGACTGAAGTGGGAGGCGACAAATCAACTATAATTGCAATTTTAGATGGGTCAACCAACAATTCCTGTTTGCATACAATATGACCCAATAGCACTCCAAATGGTGAGAAGAAGATGCACTTCTTCAAATTCAAATAAATTTGACACTGCCTACATTTTTCCAACATTAGCCTTAGACATTCAATATGATTTTTCAACAAACTAAAAACAGTCCAGTCATCAAAATATGTTTCTAGAAATTTATGCAAAAACTCTTTGAATGCTTCGACCACCACTCTGGAAAAGATGGTTGGGGAATTCTTCAATCCAAATGGCATCACTGTATATTGGTAGGATCCCCATTCTATGGAAAATGTGGTCTTATGGCGGTCCTCCTTGGCAATCTGGATCTGATGGTATCCTGAAAAGCCATCTGTAAAAGAATATACCTCTTGGCCTCCCACGTTATCTAACACTTCGTCAGTGAATGGTGTAGGGAAAGGGTCATGCAAACAAGAATCGTTCAACTTCCTGAGATATACGTAGATCATAATCTCACCTGTCTTCTTGTCTTGCACCACCATAGGGATGATCCACTCCAACTCCTTGATAGGTTCTATAATCCCTACTTCTAGCATTCTGTCGAGCTCAATATTCACTTTTTCCTTGTACTTTGGGTTCAATTGGTAGGGTCTCTGTTTGACTGGTTTTGCATCTGGTTTTAGAGGTATCCTCATCTCTCCCATAGGTCCTTTGATACCCTTCATATCAGTGAACTTGGTCAGAAACAAGTCCTGATATTCGTGCAACAACTCTGTAATCTTGTCAATGGTAGAAACATCCCAATAATCTCTGACATTGGAAAGTTTTGGTGTCTCCTCTGTTCCAATGTTGACCTTATTAATATTCATTGGCTTACCAATAAATGGTAGCTCAACTTCTGGTCCTTCCACATCTCTCTGGCATTCTGTCTTTGCGATGTTCACCTCCCTCGGATCATCGTCTTCATCGGCATTGATGTTGTAACAACTTTGCAGTTTCTGGAGGGGCGCAATCCATTCATCCTCTTCTTGTTCCAAAGGGAGGTTAGATGCCTATTCAAATAATTTATGTCTCACAATATGTAATGCTTGATCTACTGAAGAGTATTGAATTTCAAATAAAAAGGTGGTTACAAATTTCTGAGTCATACCTTCCCAATCTGCAGTGATGAGGCGCAACTCCGCTTGAAGGTACCAATTGATAGGGGTTGTGTCCAACGTGTTAATGAATTTGTGCACCCATTGTTCTCAAGGAATATCTCTCCAGGCCTCTTCGCAGCTTCGCACATGGTACTTTGGGCAGCTTCGGCCTGTGTATCAAACTTCACAGATTTCAGCTTCTGCTGAGAACTGCGCTGTCATCAAAGTACAACATTGTATCCAGTCTATGATATTACTTTTATGTGCCCCCCACCATCTTTCTGGTGTGGCTTTCAGGGCCTCATCCATTGCCAACAATCTTTGTTGTATTGGTACACTTGTTTCAAAGTCTGATAGGAAGGTTTCTAGAGGATTCAGACCATCAAATGTGGGTAAGTTACTTACTATTATGCCGATCCAACGAACCTCTTTGGTTAATGTATCACATATCCTTGTAGATACTTCATACATCTGGTTCTACCAGCTCTCCAGTGCTTCCTCTGAATGTGATGAACATGGGCTGTCACTTTGCCAGCTTAATTTTCCATCGGCCATAGGGTTTATGTAATCCTGCTGTTTGGATGTCACTTTGTATATGTTTTCTAGTTCGTATGCACAGTCTTCCTCTCTGATGGGTTCTGTGTATCGTTGACTTTCATATGGATCTAAAGGTGCGATGACCCTAAGGCCATATTTTTCAAATTTCATACGTCTTTTCTTCAAATCAACCACAGTGGAATTATTGAAAGCCCAATAAATTCCTAACAACATTGGGTAAGGGAAACTGTTATCAACTATCTGAAATACTTCAAAATCTGCAAACTTTCTGACTTCGTTGATGTCCACGGGGACATGCTCCAACCATCCAAATGGGTTGACAGCTTGTTGGTTAGCCATCCTAAGTCTAATAAGGGAATAGATCAACTTCAATTTTCCCATCAGTGCCCATGTTTTCTTCATCATGACATTGACCTCCGACCCTAAGTCGAGGACCACATAGTCTATGTCATACTCTCCTATTTGAGCATTCAAGTATAATTCCTTATTTGTCCTTATTCTTCTTCCAATTTGGTGTACTTCCCTATTCAGTAAGGGTTCTATCTTTCCTAACTCATACTGCCTGATTAAGTTTTGTAGCTCTTGTACAATGTTCTCATCCTGAATTAACTTAATACAAGTGTATAAAAATTCCATGAGCTTACTTACCTCTTTTCCTTCTTTCGGTGAAGACGAATGATCAAATGCCTGAGGCATTCCATATTCTCTTACTTCTGGTCAAGTCTTTGATGAAGAACCTTGATCTCCTTTGAACTCTTTTCTTGCGTCCTCAAATGTTTGTCTTTCTTTATTTGCATCAAAAGTTTGGCTCTTCTTTGCAACTTTCCTGATTCCTGAGTCCTCTGTAGTCTTTCCTTGGATCAGTCTATCCTCTCCTGTAACAACGCATCCTTGAGTAATAATAGTGACTCTAGGGTCTTCTTTGTGAGTTTCAACATATATGAGTTGCACTTGCGGGTTCTGCTGAGGTCCTCGTCTTTCCTTAAGCTTAGCTAGCAACACAGGACATTCCTTAATAACATGCTCAAAAGAGTTGCAATAACTGCAAGTGGTACAAGGGCTCTGACAGTCCCTTGTGAAGTGTCCTGGTTGTGCGTAGTTATAACAAATTATTTGTCCTTGGCCTTGGCCCATACCTCCTCCTCGTCCTCGTCCTTTGAATCCACCGCGAGGATTGAAGTTTCCTCTTCCTCGAGATTTATATTGCATAGTGCTTCCTTCTTGATGTACTTCGCCTTGGATCTTGTATATGTCTCTTGACCTTCCGTGCATGAGATCATAAGCTCTACAATATATATCATCATGCCCTACTAACTTACAGAATGTGTAATACAAATTTGTGGGTTTATGAACGTATTTTTGCATGTAATATCACTCACCGGGGCAATGCCTATTTCTGCATACTTCGCACCAGGGTAGTGTGACTTGCTTCAAGGGGCTCGGAGCTCTCGAGGCCAAGTATTCATGAAATAGGGGACAGTGCTCCTTGTCATGGCCTTCCGATTTTCATTTGACACACCATATGTCTTCTCTTTTGTCTTTTCCCTTGTCTTTCTTCATATCTTCGACCTATAAAGACAAACTAGTTAGCTGACTCAAGATCTGGCTCATACCTAAGCTGGATTCTCCCATAGGGGTTGATTCGAGCTTCATGGTGATCTCCAGTGCCTCAGACTGCGAAGCAATCTTCTTATGCATCAGATAAACTCTGATGTGTGGTAACAGGGTAGTGATGAACCATTGTTTGTTCTGCTCATTTGAAATCTGAAAAGTCAATCAACCGGTTAAGGTCTTGAATCTCTGATCGAACTCCCAAATAGGGTCGACTATCTTCTGTTTGATCTCTTTCATCTCTTTAATACATTGGGACTCCAACTTAGGTTTATTAAACTCTGCAATCAGTGCATTGTTGATCTCATTCAGTGGCTTAGGCTGCACAAGTCCTTGGACAAGTTTCATGTACCAACTCAGCGCGTGATCCCTCAGAGTGGTACTGAATTGAGTTCTTTTGACAGCCTCATTGGTGACATTCTTAATGTTCCACACAACTTCACATAGGAACCAATGTTGATCAGGATCTTCAGATCCATCTCCCCTAAAGATAGAGAGCCTCATCTCATCTGCCATAGATCTTCCTAGGCTTCTTGACTGAGTATGTGGTGGGCTACTAGTGACAGTGATTTGAACGCTTTGGTGACTTTGATTACTCTGATTTATTAATGTTGTTGGATCAACATGAGGAATAATAGTGCTTACTTCAATATTCTGCGTAGTTCCCGAGGTTTTTGGCTCGTTTCGATGAAGTTCTTCAAATTCTCCTTCTTCTTCTCTAGTGGGTTCTAACTGTTCTTCATTTGTTAGATCTGCCTCTTCTCCATTCTATAAACCCTTGTCCCCATAGTTTTGCTTGAACAGGTTCTCAAGGTGAACCCCTCAAAATACTCTCCCACTATGCCTATGTCCAGCTTCTGTGTCGCTGTCGCTGTCACTGTCTGAATTCTTGAACATTAGCCTTCACAAATCTAACCAATCTACTGTATCTTCAAGACGTTCTTTTCATGCAACAACATCTTGATTCTCAACTTCAGAAAATGTAAAAATTTTCCTCTAGATCCCTTGAAGAAGTATCTCTCAGCTTGGCTATACGAATCTACTCTGTCAAAAACAAACTCGGTTATATACCCTCCAATGGTGCTATTGAACCAGTGATCTACGACTCTTGATACAATGTTATTAACTCTCTTAACCTTCTTGATCAGTTCCGAGGTCCAAACCATAGGAGGTCTAGATCTAATCTCCAACTAGGTATCTACTAACCTAGCTAACCACTCGTATAGCTCTTGATGGATCCCTCCAAATAATATATCGTGTATGTAGGTGAAGATATATCTTCCTAGCCAATCCTATGTACTCAGATTAGGGTTCTTGTTTTGGGCTTCAACAAAGTCCTTCTCCTGATCCTCCATCCACTTTTGAATCTCTGTCTTTGATGGAAACCACCTTGACATTCCCTCAAAAAGATTCCTGTCCCGACAATGAAACCATTTGTTGGCATAGGGGCAGACCCAGGGTTCAGCTCCAAGAGCGCACCAACAAGCCCTAGCTACTGGCCCTTTCGGCAACACCTGCAAAGCATATGCAATCTCACCCGAAGCAGCTATGAGGGGATTGTAGGACAAGGATGTCTACAACCAAAGGGAATATCAAGTGGATCTAATAGAACAACAACACAACTAGTCTATATCAAGTACCTTCGTAGATATACTCTGCACAACTATAGATCTAATCTAACACAATAATGCAAATAACAATATAACAATGACATAGATCAAATCATCAATCACACACACGACACAAGATATACGTGGTTCATCCTCTCTCTAGGGCTATGTCCACATAATTGTGCTTATGATATATTAAGTTACAACATACAGTTCTTGTCTGTGTTCTCAGCTGGCATACCTTCCTTCTTCTTCTCTCTTTCTCTCTCCTTCCTGTGCACCCAACTGCAGGACTTGACCTTCACACCCAGCTGAAGGTCTTACAATACTAGAAGGCTCTCACACTCAACACTTCTCTCTTACAATACAACAATCTCTCATAGCACAATACAACTAGATTGAAAACAATATCGTACCAACCCGACCCAGGTCCTCTTGACCTTTATTTATTACAATATCTCACTGACAACCTTAGGTCGAAACCTAGGTGTCAAAACCCTTGATAAAAAAACCCTAGGTGTTTAAAACCCTAGGTCAACTTGACCTATATTTTCTGGGCTTTGCCAGCCTGTCTTTCCACCCTTCTCGCGCAGTGCTCCAAAGCATCCAATGGTGGCTTTTTCCGCTTACTGATTTTTCCATGATCCTTCTTCCTTGTTGATCTGTCATCCTTAGTCTCCTCGTCTAACGAATTTTTTTTCCTTTCTTTGCTTCATCTTTTCTGTTCTTTTGCTCACTTCAACCCAGTGACAGTCACCGTGTCTTCCACACAATTCACATTTCACCTTTTCTTCCTTGATATTCGCTTCCTTCCCTAACCAAGGGCCAACATTTATCCAAGTAATGACATTTCAAATTCATTCTTCATATCCTTTGAAAATTTCTGGATGTAGAGTTTGTTGTCTGCACTTCCTTTTTTGAACCCTGTCTGATGTAGATATTTATCCAGTCTAGAGTACCATGCTCTAGGAACCAGTTGTTAAATACAAACTTCTTCTTCAAATTCCCCGTTCAAAAAAGATGATTTCACGTCCATATCTGTCCATACTGTTCAAGACTCTGCTACACAACTATCCATAATTTTGACTCATATGTCATTGTACTATCATGAAGTAGTACTACAACTAATTAATCTATCATATTGTACTTCTGCTAACTGAATGCACTGAATTTGTCTACTCAAATTTTACAATCTACTCAAAGGATGTTTCTCTGGTCTGTCTTAGCTACTGCATAGACTCCCCCTATATATTATTCATATTATTTGGGAGTCTCTAAGATGAATGGCTCAGAACAATTCCTTCTCTGAAGTGTATTCATCATCATCTTCATTAGTATATTCATCATCTCTTTGATCTCTGACTTCTTTCTTTCTGCATATGAATTCATCTTTCACTACAGTTACTGAAAGTACAATCTCTTGAACATGTTCCTTATTTACCTGTCCTTCTTTTCTTTCAGTTATTTTCCAAATCTTTTTGTATTTGACATCTTTCCTTTTCTTTGTAGAATTTTCTTCATCTTGTTTTATTTCCAATCTTGCGATCTCTGAGACTTGGTATTTGTTCACCTGTTCTTCATGTTTGGAACAACCACTGTCAACATACCAACCATGCTTCTTCTGCTTAGCTTGTAGAGCAAGTGTGCATTCTTCATTGCTATGCGGATTCTTCTTTCTTATCCATCTTCTCTTCTAAGGCTCATGTCTGTGATTGTTGTTGTTCTGTTGTGGTTCTTTAGGAGGGACTGTCATTCTACAATATTTGGCCATGTGTCCAAAGTTATTGCACTTGTAGCATTCCACTTCAGTGCTCAATGATTCAAACCTGTTGTAGCTTCTTCTCTGTGTTTCAATAGGCCTTCTTGGATAACCATTTTTTGTATGAATTTCAAATTTGTTTATGTTCCTGCTATTAGCTCTACATTTTACAACTTTATGTCCAAAAATATTGCATGCATAACATAAACCCAAAAAGATAGTTTGATACCTGGGAGTTGAAGATCTTCTGAAAGGAGTTACTCTTATGAATCCTTCTTCTTCCTAAGGCCTCCTTGTTTCTGTCGGTCATTGATTCTGAAATCTGAATCTTCTCGGTGGAGGAGTGTCCTTGCAGGTCTTCCTATCCCCTTTGATTGTTTCTGCATAACCTTTTCGATATCTTTCTTGTTTTGTTTCTTTGCAGCTTGATCCATTTTCTGCCTAATTGTATCTAGGTCTAGACTTGTCATGATTAGGCCTTTGACTTCTGATAATGTCATCCAAAACTTTTGAGTTGTTCTTCATATTTTTCATTTGAAGATCAATGTGACAATCTCTGCTTCCAAATTTCCAATGATCCTGTCTCTTTCTTGTAATTGTTCTTTTAGTGCTTCTTCAATTCTTTTATATTCTTCTATTTGAACCTTCAATTCCGTGATGATTTGCTCTAGTTCTTGAGTGTCTTCCTTCTTGTCTAGTTCTGCTTGTAGCTTCTTGTTTTTCCTCTTTTCTCTTCTTATAACTTCTATGGCAGTCAACAATTCTTCTCGGTAGTCAAATTCTTCCTCTTCATATTCTTATTTAGTGTCTTCTTTATCAAAGTCTTCTACTGCCATGAGTATAACTCTTTCTGTCTCACTGTCACTGACTTCATCTTCATCTAATGAGGATATGTCTTCTTTGGTGCATAAACTTTTCTTGAAAACTTTTTTTGTGGTTCCTTTGCCTTTATATGTTTGTTTGCTATTTGAGTAATCTTCATCATTCCCCTTATTTTTCTTATGAGGACATTTGTTAGAAAAATGACCAATACTGTCACAATTAAAACAAATCAATGGAAGCTTACCTTTATATCTGTCGTTGGTTCCCTTGTTCAATCTCTTGACAAAATAGGCCATTTCTTCATCATCTTCTGAGATGTCACTGCTACTGCTATGTTCTTTTTATTTTTGCTTTCCCTTTTGCTTTGACCTTTTGGATGCTTTGAAAGTTGTTTCTTTTATACCTGGATTTTCCTCTTCAGTTCTCATTTTAGATGCTGTGAAGATTCCATGTAGTTCATCCATGCTTATTGAGTCTAGATCCTCTCTTTCTTCTAGTGCTGATAACTTAGGATCAAATCTCATAGGAAGAGATCTTAGTACCTTTTGAAAAATTACAGATTCTTTAATTTCTTCTCCCAATCCTATGATTGCATTTATTGTTTCATCGACTCGTAAGAAGTAAACTACAATATTCTCATCTTCCTTCATCTTTAGTTGTTTGAAATGACCTCTGTAAGTTTGAATCTTTGCTGCTTTGACTTTTGAATCTACTTCATAAATATTTTGAAGTTTTTCCCAAATCTCTTTAGCGGATTTACAATGCATAATTTTGGTGTATACCGATTCCCCAAGACCATTTAGAAGTGCATTTTTGGCTTTGGAATTATTTTGATCAAGTTTTATTGCTCTTTCACTTGTTGGCAGAACTGCTGGTTCTTTGTATCCATCTACTATATATTGCCAAATTTCAAATCCCTGTGCATGTATACATGTTTTCATCCTTCTTCTCTAGAATGCATACTTCTGTCCAGCAAACTGTGGTATTCCATGTTTATACATGTTTTTTCTCTCCATGATCTACCTTTCAATGGTTAAACTGATTCTTGAAGGAACCCTCTCTAATACCAATTGTTGGATCACTGAGAGGGGGGGTGAATTAGTAATAAAGCAATTCAATCCTTTTTAACCACAATATGAAACTATTATATCAATGTAGCATTATCATACAATAGTTGTAGATTAAATAAACAATGAACAAATGAGAAATCATACACATACACAGTACACCAGTGTTTTTACGTGGAAACCCAAAGCGAGAGAAAACCATGGAATGATTTTTCTTATATGTCTTTAAGAATTACATTCATTGGAAGCACCAACTTCCTTTGTTTTCTAGCTGCAACTGGAAGGAGGCTCCAACCCCCTAATTTCCCAGGCTACAACCTGAGGGAAGCTCCAACTCCCCAATTCTATGGCTACAACCAGAAGGAGGCTACAACCCCCTATTTTCTCCGGTTACAACCGGAAGGTGGCTACAATCACTTGTCCTTTCCCCGTCCAACCGCTCTGACGTAGAAGTAGAATGATGGAACCACTGTCACACTATTACTTTGAGATATACTGTTGTAAACCTATACTAATCTACCTACACCAAACAACCTGTACCAATAACCTGAACCATGCATCAACCTATAACTCAACCTGTAATCAACCTGTACCATAAACAAGTGCATCAACCATACACCGACATGTACCTCAACCTGTATCATGAACAAGTGCATCAAATATGCACCAAACCTATACCAATCATGCATCAAATACACATAAACTATTACTCATCAATATGTACCAACATCATCAACTATACACCTCATGTATGTGCCAACTCATCAACTACTTGTCTCAACCATGTACCCAACATGTACCTCAACCAAAAGCCCTCATCAATTTCCTCATCCAAATATGATTGGTAACTCTATAATAGACCTGGTGTATATGATCACATAACTTCAAACCTTCCTTAACTTTAACAACAAGAGACTAGCATTTTCATCAAACTTTACTTTAGCCTCACATGACTAGTTTTGGATCAGTCAACAACCCTAACTTGAAATAATAATACCTATGTAATTGTAATGAATAAAGATCTGAAAATAGTACACAATGTTCTTCAATGTGTTTTATGCAATTCCTCCAGATTTCACTACTTGGAACCTCTCAGAAAATGAGTTATAGCAAAAATGACATACCTTGTTGAATTATGGCTTATTATAGAGAGTGAACTTGTAGAGCGTGCCCCACACATAATATCTGTTGTATGTATTTGGAAATTGTAAAAAGAATACTATAGAATGTACTCTAACCAACACATTTGGTTTTACTGAATTTGGATCTGTTATGAATAAGTTATGACGGTTTTACCCCAAACACCTATTTTAGACTAATTTCAGGACTAGCCACAAACCTTATTTTCCACGAAGTGTAAGTACAAAAATAAAACGACCCACAAGATGAAATTTGTACCACAACTACTTGGATATGTTTCCTCAACAGCCTCCCAATTTCACGGTCTGAATCATTCTAGAAAAAAAGTTATTGTGAAAATGGTGATATGACCTGTAAATAACATACCTTAGAAAACATCATCAAAAGAATTTATCCTCCCTTGAATTTCGACCTTCTTTAGTTCACCTTCCCTTTGAAATTAGGCTTAGATATCCTTTGGTTACCTCATTCAATTTTATATATTCAATATGCTCAAGTGTGATTAAAATGAGAGAGCCTTGCCTCTTATTTATACTTTCATGTAGCTTCCTCAAGGGGTTACCTTTTAACCATCTTAACCCACTTTCCTTATTTTAGGGTTAACCCACTTCTAATTTCTCCATTAAATTTATTATTTAAATAATTTATTTTGTATTCACTTTGAATTATAGTACACTCATCACTTCACTTTGTTATTTACCTTCTAAAATCTCTTAAACCACTTTGACTGCTTTGACCTTTTGGGGCTTCTAGATGACTCATGGGGGTTCTCCAACTTCACATGGCCATAACTCTCTCACCGTGAGGAGTTATGTGACTTCCCACATACCATTGGAAATGGAATGAAATGTAATAAACATATAGAATATTATTACCTGCAAATATATCAAAACTCATACCATTATCCATTAAACAAACTTGTGTCCATTACCCAAACCTCGGTTCTCCAACTTCTCATGGCCATAACTCTCTAACCGTGAGGAGTTATGTGACGTTCCACATACCATAGGAAATGGAATGACATGTAATATACATATAGAACAATATTACCTTCAAATATATTAAAACTCATACCATTAGACATGAAACAACCTTGGTTCCATTACCCAAACCTTTGTGCTACCAGAATTCGCTACCAGACTTTCTCCAAGGGTTGACATAAATCAATAAGGGTTGAAATCAATCTACAATATCACTCTCCAATATTTGACATCAATGAAAACCAACAATCCATACCAACTTTCCATCAACCTAAGCCAACTGTCTGACAAATCACTCTACCCACCTTCGACTAGTTTTCGAGAGATGTCGATATTATCACATCCGTTTAAACCCTTATAAGTGCATCTTTTGCATTAGGTCAAGTTGTATTTTATGATTCTTAGTTTATGAGACTAGGATCATGGTGGATCCTTTGAAGGTTAAGGAAATACTTCGATTGCCTCTCCCACACAACATTCATCAGCTTCAAGGTTTACAGGGGAAAGATAACTTATTATGCCGGTTTATAGTAAACTATGCCAATATTACTAAGGGTTTTATGCATCTCTTGAAGAAGGATACTCAATTTATATGGAATGAGCGAACCCATGAATCCTTTGATGCTCTTAATAAATCCTTGGTATTAACGCCTCTGTTGAAGCCTTCAGACTACAGTAGAGATTACTTGCTTTATATCACCACATCCGAAGGGATGGTTGGTATGGTGTTAGTTTAGGAGGATGATGAGATCCATGAGCATGTTGTATACTACCTTAGTTGAAATTTAGTTGGTCTTGAACTTAAATACTCTTATGTTGAGAAGTTAGATTTGGTTGCCGTACATGTGGTTCAAATATTGCGGTACTATATATTACCTTGCAAAACTATCGTAGTTGATGATGTCAATCCATTTCAATATGTCCTTACTAGGCATATCATAGGGGGAAAATACAATAAATGGATTGTCATTTTGCAAAAGTTTGACCTCGATTTTGCTTCAGCGAAATCCAAGAAATCGCTAGTTTTTGCCGAGTTAATATCGGACTTACCTCGATTAGATGAGGACATCATTCATATTGATTCATTCATGTATGGACACATTTTCCTTATCTCATCTTCGGGCCCCTGGTATGGAGACATTTTGATATATCTTCAAACCTTGAAGTTCTCTCAGCATCTATCGAGAGATGATCGACGACGTATACGGTATCAAGATAAAAACTACCTTATCATCGGTGAAACTTTGTATCACCAAGGAATAAATAATATATAGCGTCGTTTCTTGACTCACGAAGAGGTTGAGTCAGTTCTCAATGAATGCCACAGTGGGGCTTATGGTGGACATCTATTTGGGCTTGTGAAAACCCAAAAAATATTGGGAGCTGGTTATTTTTGACCATCTATTTTTAAAGATTGTGTCGAAGCGGTCAAAAGGTGTCACCCTTGCCAGGTGTTCACTCAGAAGATGCACTCGCATCCATCCCCTCTTCACCCGATCATCACCATTGGTCCCTTCACCAAGTGGGGGGTGGATTTTGTAGACTGCAACCCAACTTCGGCTGGGGGGTATCAACATATTATTGTGGTCGTATACTACTTTACTAAATGGGTGGAGGCCATGCCTACAATTAAATCCGATGGTAAGACTGTAACTTTTTTTGTGTTCAATTAAATTATAGCTCGGTTCAGAATCCTCAGTGAGATTGTCACTAATCATGGCAGTCACTTATAGAATGAAATGATGAAAGAGTTAGCATTGAAACTAGGGTTTAAACATGGTCATTAATACCCTTACTATCCCCAAGAAAATGGACAAGTGGAGGCCATGAACAAGTCTCTCAAGACCATTTTGTAGAAAACTGTTAGCCAAAGAAAATCTGACTGGAATCTCATGCTTTACCCTGCACTTTGGGCATACCAAACCTCGGTTAATACTTCCACCAATTTTTCTCCTTTTCAGTTAGTACAAGGTGTGGAGTTTATCCTTCCTATTGAATGAGAAATCCCTTCTCTTAGACTGATAGTTAAGCTCCTACCTGACACTTCCGATCTCGAAGAACGCCTCGTACACCTAGAGAGCCTAGATGAGCAGCGTCAAGATGCCTCTACGACTATCGAAGCGAATAAACGATGTGTCAAGGTCCAATATGATAAGTCTGTCTTTCCTCGATAGTACGTTGAGGGTTAATTGGTCCTCTTGTATGACCAAGCCAAAGAACGGTTGGGGGTAGGTAAGTTCAAGCCCATGTGGCACGATCCTTATATCATGCGACGTGTCTTAGAAAAAGGATCCTATGAATTGGAATATTATGAAGGGAATATGCTGGTTGTTCCCATAAATGGGCTCTACTTGAAAATATATTATTCTTAAGCCTCAAGCTTGGGCATAACTCTTTGTATACTAGTGTATCTTAGGGTATATATATATCTTTTCCTTTGTGTTATCGACTTGCTAATTGAGTTTTTCCTTGGTTGGAAGATGTCAATGAAATCTTTGATTTACTTGGGATTCGTAGACGGTGCCAGTCGTCATACACGAAACTTGGCTTCCACTGCTTGGGTTGTTTACTCACCCAAGGGTCAACTGGTGTCTTTAGGTGGCATTTGTCTAGGGCCATCAACGAATAATGTGGCTGAATATAGCGTCATTATAGAGATTTTATGCGATGCCATTTCACATGGTGTTTGGTCTTTAGAGGTTCGCCTGGACTCCCAGTTAGCAGTATGTCAGTTGAACGACAGTTATCGTGTGTGACATCCTATTCTACTTCGACGATTCCTATGGGTATGACTTTTCGAACGACATTTTGATTTTATTACTTATAATCACATACCCAGGCGTTCTAATTATGTATCCGATGCATATGATAATTATGTTTTAGATTGGAATTTGTCACATAAATAAATTAAAGAAAACACATTTATCAATGTACACATTGTAACATATGTAAAGCCAAAGACTGAAGTTTTTTTATATATTTCATCCCTCAAAAAATATGGTGTCATAATACAAAATTGGAGCTCACACCCTCAAAATACATATACAACTGATCAATATAATGGCCATGACATACACGCCTGTGGCACTGGATGTGTGTCATGATAGCATACTATGAAATTTGTGAGACGCTGGAAGAGTCACACCCATGCATGGGGCATACCCACCACCTGTCACGGCATCGCCTCAGAAAGATCCTCTACCTGAACCATGGGAATTCTATGCGTCAAACGAGATAGGTTGCCCTACACATTTTGAAGCACTCTCTTTGCATCTCCTCCCGCTGGCTCATCCCCTCAGTTCCTCCACTGATGTTGTGGGAATCCATCCGGCCGTTGCGGACCTATGTCTGCACAACAAATGATTTTTGTTAAAATACTTGAAACCATCCAAAAATATTTGCGTTTTTTGTATTCTTTTTGAAAAACACAAAAAAATGAAATATATTTGAAAATTGTTTCATACCTATATCACCGTAGGTGGATCCTAGTGGCAATGGCATGTCTAGATCTCCTCTGTAGTCGATCCTTGCATAAGGGTAGTCGCCTAACGCTATCACCTGCCTATGCCAGTAGAAGAAGAACTCATCGTTGTAGGGGGTTGACACCCTACCACCTCCCAACTGCCTCATCACCTCGGTCCACCGTGACATGGCTGGATTACACGGTCTATGTGTAACTATCTAGACTCTAGGGCTCAATCTTGGAACCTGCTCGAAGAAAACATTACACAAGATAGATGCAAAGCCAAAGTTCCTCTTCCTACCCTGTTTGCAGTCTGTCAGCTAGATATTCATGTTAGCCAGTAGTGAGGTGCACCAATTATACACTGTGGGTCGTAAGCACTCCACGAAGTAGAACATCAATGGCCTTGATACCTGGTGCAACGAGGCTGATCCCATGATCCGAGTTAGCATGAGAACGATGATATTTAAACTTAGGTTGTTGATCACCCTAATGGGGAGTTGGCTCCCTACCTTTTCTTTCCCTGCAACACAGTGAGTGGCGATGTAGTCCTCTATGTTCATGCCACTCTGAGGTCCCATGGATTTGAGGTTTACCACCTCACCTCGACGTGATAGTCCTGTAAGAAAGTAGATATCCTCGACTTGAATTCTCAATGGTTTCCCATCGAGGTTGAAGGCCTTTGTATCTGGATCCCAAAAGTTCACCAGCATTTGGAGCATCCTCACTTGAGCCCTCATCCCTTTGAGAGCCTAAAACTTGTAAAGCCCACATATTTTTAATGCTAATTGGGCCTCTAGATCTCTTTCCACTGCAACATCAACTTCCTTATGCTCTCTCTCTCTCTATTCAAGTACCATCCTGCAAGAATAAACCCAATTTTTGAGTCAATACCTTTTAAAAAAACCAATTTGTAGACTTGTACGTGGGTTGTTATGGTAACATTGGCGTGTAGGGATGCATGTACATGGGAAAACTTTACCTTACCCGTGTACATGCCTCTATGTACGTGACTCGATGATCTACAACCCGTGTACACCCTAATTCCTAAATTACGCCTTAAAAAACTAAAAAAATGAGGCCTAATTTAAAATTCAAATCTACTAGAAATGAAGAGGAGGGTAAGAGTACTTACTTGGTCCAGACAGTTGTCAATTCCATCACTCATAACTCCCACAATTTTCACTTGAAGGTCGTGGGAAAATTGGTCCAAAATGCACTATTTGGGTAAACATGTGAAATGGTATGGTAAATTTGGTTATTTTTACTATTTATAGAAAAAAATTACCCACTTTACATAGTTTTTGATAATATTTTGGTCTAGTGGACTAATAGTGCAGTGGAAGGAGTTGGTTTTGGTGGTTTTATCTAGGGATTCTTGCGGTTTCTAGCTTCATGTCACCCGTTCATGACTTTGGCAGGTATTTTATTTTACCAAGCATATAGGATAGGTCGTCACTCTGTTTTGCACACTTGCATTATCCTATGACTGTGATTCATATGCATTAGGTATGAACCCATTTGTTAGCGACAAGGAACCTTCTTTCTTCTACTAGATGTGTCGTTAGTGAATGGTAGAGGCTTACCAAACATGGGTGCCCTAGTTAGAACCTTTGTGCCATTCGGTGCCCATGTAGATATTTTTTCCATAAGACCGGGAGTCCCTTATAGTTTAAATATGACTTTGCATTTGAACCTCATTTTCTCACTCATAAGAATTCCAACCTATACTGATGGGACTTCCATAGAGTCTTGGTTAAGATCTTTTTCGACTCCATCTAAAAGCGAAAATATTGTCGAGTGAACTTGTCTCTTTCACGCTCGTTAATTGGATTTGAAAGGACATCTATTTGGTGTAAGTTTAACCCTTTTTCGGACCAAGTAGACTAATTTCGAAAAATGAATACTCTAGTCACTAATGGCTAGAAGAGTTCTCCTCGGTATGTTTTTATACTTTTTTGGGCCTAGGGGACTAAATTTTCGAAAAAGGACATTCTTTGGCATTAAGTTGTAATGACACTCTATTATCTTGCTTGTAGTATTGAGCCTATTGCTGGTTCCCACTTTCTCGCTATAATCCTATTACCTTAGCAGTTTGCATCATCAGCCAAGCAACGCCTTGTTATATCCTTTGCAGCTTGACACCCTATACCCCAAGAGGAAACATTTTCCCAAGTGTCCATGTCCTGCATGCACCTCCTTGCATTGAGCATAGGTATGTTCCACTGTTGGAACCAATTTCTTACTCATGACACTCATTTCCTCTATTGTATCATAGCATTTATGTTTCTATGAAAACACAAAAAAATATGGGAAGGAAAATAATATTATCTCATGTTGGAAGCAATCGTGTCTCCTTTGAACAGAGCACAAACTTTTGAGTCCACTTGTCATCCAAAGTTTGGGTTTAACATGACCTTAGGAAGCTGAGATCGTTAATTAGAGTTTACTCCTTCGACTGGTTACTCTTCTAGTCCCTATGGAGAGTTTGATTTGTGCCTCCTACATCACAAAGTTTCATTATCAAGTCTATGATGCTAGATTCCTCCATATGTCTCATTCTCTTGTTCAAAGGATGCCTACAAGCATGTGTCAGAAAAATATCATAACTCTTGACTTTGCATGTCGACCATACCCTTAGTGTATCTCAGAGTCACATGAAGCTGTAGTCATACCATGCACCATGGTCCTACTTTCATTATGGGTAGGCACCTTGAACCCAACAATCAACATCTCCTCATTGGTCGATGACTGGGGGGTTTCCCTTGTGTTCGACAAAAATAAATCTGTTCACACATTGGGATTCATGCAATGTCTTGGATGCCATTATCCTTATTGGTGGTTTCCTTGCATTTGTCATTAGTTTTACTTATTGATTGCTATTTAGAGGGTTTTTTTCATGCACTGCTTGCATCTGGTGCATGCGAAAGATGCACAGGGCCTTGTTTGTGATTATGACAACCTATGGCATGTATCTACTTTGTATTTCCTATTCATGGCCATGAACAATTGTTTGGTATATTTCCACATGGATCTATAGTGTAATTCAAATTGGAAGCTATGCGTACAAATTCATTTTTGATTGTAATATTCTTATGAGAAACTAGTTCGTCCAGCTGGGTCTCCATACTCCACTTCTGGGAATTATAATGTATTTCAGCCATTACAGATACTCCTCCGACCTCGCACATTAGGGGGCATCTGTTATAACAAGATTTTCCTCACCCCATGCAACTTTCTAAGAAGGTATTTTCCCTTTGACTGTCTCCACGATAACAATTCCATTTGTTTTTTCTCTACAACCTTCTTCAAGAGTTCACTGTCTTGCTGTAGTTACCAAATCTCGACTTCTATTTTCTCATTATATATGCTTATCTCTAAACGTTTTTCTTGCAATTACTTCATTTCTTCTGCATATGTGGCATTGAGAGGGTCTATTTCTTATGAATGCTTGAGCATGAGAGTATCCACTTCTTCTTGATGTGACTTCTTATTTATGCTATCCTTTTGTTCAAATTCCATGCTTAACATGTTTTCCTGAAGTTGCAATTCCTTTTGTATTTCTTCTCGGTGTAGATTTTCTGATACATTAGATTCCTTCTTGAATTTATTGACCAGATTTTCCTTGATGGTGTCCATCCCAGCTTCAAGTTCAACTACTATAGATCTTGATACATTAAGTGCTTCTCCAATCTAATAAATTGACATGGCATTTTCATTAGCAGAGGCATTGAGGGGTAATGCTGTCTAGATAGAATTTTCTTTTGGGTCTGTGTCTGCTTTCCACTTCATGCTCCTTTTGGAGGAATCTTGCTTAAGTGTTGTTTCTCCTCTTTTTTTAGTTGTTCTTCTCTTAAGCTCCCAAGTTTTTTACTGTATTAGTAGTCACCTACAACTACTACTACTTCATCTAGCCCTAGCTCCTGTGATGTGTAGGGGATATTTCTAGGGACAATTGCAAGAGGAGTACACTCTTCGATTGGAATTGTGACTATGCTGGAATTGGGGTTTATTAGCACAACTATGTTTAATTGCTCCGATTCTTTCTCCTATGACTTGGCTACATTTATTTTCTCCTCTTCCACTTTCTACTTTGTTTCTTCAGCTTGAGTGGGTAATCATGCTTGTTCTTCATCTGCCTTTCTTTTCCTTTCAAGCTCTGCATCTGCTTTAGCTCTGGTCTCTACTTCAATGTCATTTGTTCTCCCTTCAACATCCTTGTTTGATACTTGGTCCTTAATCTATTTTTTATTTAATTCAACATGTTTCTTTTCTAGTTCTGCTTTGTTTCTCTGATGATATTTTTCTTCTGTTTCATTGGCCTTTCTTGATCTCTCTTTAACTTTCTGCTTTTGTTCCATTTATTTGGATACTTGCTTCTCCTTGTCCTTTTGAAGTAATGATTTAAACTGTTCCCTCACCACAACCCTTTCTTCATATTTCTCCTTATGAAGTTTCTCTTCTGCCGCTTCACTTGGTAGCCTATCTAACACCTCTTAGAAAAATATAGCTCCTATGAAGAGATCTTCTGTAAAATTAGCTTCATGAACAACCTGTTGGGCTAGTTTAACTGAGCTTATGTGATCATATAATACATTTTGAGGATCATGTCCCTTTATGATATTGATGCATAAACATACCTCTCTAAAAGATTCAACTACCTTCTCAGCATATGGTTTATTGGATAGAGTGCATCTGGCTATGTGTAGTGGGGAGATCAACCAATACTTCTTATTCTTGTCTGATAAGTAGGCAATCACTTATTTCTCAATTGTTTGAGAGGCTATTTCCCTTTCCATCAGATTGTCAAGCACATATTTGGGCAGTAGATGTGGTGGCCCGATAGCTCCATATATCTAGACATAAGTATAATATTTCTTTATATACCAGTGTCCAATTTCCTTTAAGGTTGTGATATCCCCTTGCGATATTCTGTGTGGATAAAATAAAAAAATGGATTTCTACAAGGGGACATGAAGTAATCACAAATATTGTATAAATTTTATTTATAGTTTACATCCCAGAACTGTGAACAATATAGATGGATCAAAAGCTGCCTTGGGCTTCAACTCCATTCAAAAGCGAGAAATTGATGGGTACAAAAATAACATCATTAAGGTATGATGTCATATAGAAGCCAAGGTTTTTCATACCTTGGGCCTCCCGAGCTCGATTGATGATGCTAAAGACCAAAATGTGGGCCCAATTGAAAACTTTTCCATTTTTTATCACTATGTAAGCCATTGAAAACCACTCCATTCTAAAATGTGTGCTGGTTTCCTCACTGTACAATCTGCAAATCTTCCTCACCGTACAATCTGCAAATCATGGTATTCAACAGTTGGTATGGTGTTTTAAAGTACAATGATGGGATAAACCTTTCTCCTTCCTTAAATGGTCTTTCCTCCCCTACAAACCAATCTTCCATTAGATCTTCAAAGTCTTTATGCTCCACCCTGAACTTGTCCATAAACGATTCATCCAATGTTATTGTGGGTTCTAAAGTTTTGTATATGATTCTAAGGTATTTTGTGTTCAAATATGGGATCAGAACTTTAGATGCGTTGACTATGGCGGCCGTTTATTTCTGTAAGTGGGTGAAACACCACCATGAAACATCATTTTAAGGGAAAAACATGGGGCGATCAGCCATAGTGTGAATATCATTTTTTCCGATGTTCCTGTACTCATCAATGTCTTCATAATATAATGGGTATTCCTTATTATGGAACATGTGATATATCTCATGGTACCTTGCGTAGTGTTCTCTTCCATTACAACAATTGGTGTCTGTAATGTTGATAGACTATGGACCAAAAATAGGGACATGTCCAACAACCGCTTGGCTTTTTTCTTTTCTAGTTTGTACTCTGGACATCTGTCAACCGTGTATATTACCACACAAAAGACCCAAAATTAATCTATGTTTGAATTGATTACAAAAAACATCAACTTCAAAACAAGCAAAATACGTACATGTTTGCTTGATATTTCAGAAAATACTTGGATTTACCCGACTTATCGCATTAGTAGCGCTTATGCTTTCACAGTTTTAATAGGAAAAGCAATATGTTGACTATGACTTAACAAAAGTATTATATTTTGTGAATTTTCTCTACACCCTGTGAAATAAATTCTAAGTGCGATACAACGCTGGCCTGGTTAGAGACGTACAATCCTCCATTAATTTTCTTGAAAACAACTCTATGTTTGTTACGGTTTGGGTAGCGTTGGAGGTGTGACGTAGGGAAGAGAGAAACTCATATCAATGCTGAGACATGATAAATCTGATCGCTCCAAAACTTTTAAATTTGGTGTCATCTTCCGACGATATTTACTTTTAATAATATATGTTTAACCTTCGAGAGATGTATCAAAAGTGTCGACAAACAATTAATTGATAAATATTTATGAGATGACGACACGTCACATGCGCTAGTGAGATGACGACACGTCACATGTATAATGTGTAACGATGACTTTATTAGATTGTATTAGAGTGTAATGTTGTTTCAGGGACCAAACTTATCCTTTGTACAACAAATGGTTTTAGGAAGGTGTGAGGACTGACTTCCTTCTAACATGTGTGCATCAACAAGTGTCTTGACTTGTGTGTGGTATCATCATCAGAAGATTTCTCAAGAGAGAGATAGTCGACAGAGGTGGGAAATCCTTGTTATCTTGCTTGGCTAGTGAAGGCCATTTATTTAAAATACCACAACCACTACCATGTGCATCAAAAAATGAATCAACTTCAAATATATTGAGGATATTAGTTGGCTTTGGAAGGCACAACATTATTTTAAATGTAGAGGATGTTAAAGGGACATGCATTTTTCCTTCTTCTTTCAACATCACTGGTTGATGTTTGGAATAAAAACTTTCAATGCACTAGTACACGATCTCTCTAAAATAAAAAAAATCATATCATACATATAACAATCACCAACACAAAAAGCCAAGCTTTGTTCTTGTTCCTCTTTTCCTCATGCAATTATGAATACCACTTATATGCTAATGACTAGTGGAATTCTCTATTATCCTCAACAAATGAGTTTATAGCTCACCCTGCCTTCTAGGTGCCATGTTTCATGTTATGTTTCTTCATACTTGTAATGCAAATCCCAAGTACTTAGACATTTTTTTTATCATTTTGAAGGATCATGACATATGTCAAAATCATTAGATCTCAAGGTACATGCACATGTGTTACCATGAAGTGTTCCAATGTCATTTATCTACCATCATGCATCATTTATTAAAAATAACATGTGTCATTGGAAGTTGCAACCACTTTCACACCAAAATATCACGTGGAATGCATGTAGGAGAAGATAGAAGGTGGGGTGGAAAAATGGATTGATGAATGCCTCTGCATATACATGCTAAACATCAATGTTGGGATGTAGACTGTGAAGGTGAAGGGTATGGAGGGTATAATGGTATTCCTCCACATTCATATGCAAAGGTGGGTGAAGATGTGGTGGTTATGT
>JZKD02S2155930.1:716998-727263 GCA_000966675.3 Picea glauca
TTTAATCCTTTTTCACCATAAAATGAAAGTGTTATATCAATGTAGCATTATCATCCAATAGTTGCAGAGTAAATAAACAATGAACAAATGAGCAATCACACACATACATAGTACATCAGTGTTTTATGTGGAAACCCAAAGTGGGAGAAAACCAAAAAATGCTTTTTCTTATATGTCTTTAAGAATTACATTCATTGGAAGCACCAACTTTCTTTGTTTTCTAGCTGCAACTGGAAGGAGGCTCCAACCCCCTAGTTTCTCAGGATACAACCTAAGGGAAGCTCCAACTCTCCAATTCTCTAGCTACAACTAGAAGGAGGCTACAACCCCCTATATTCTCCGACTAAAACTGGAAGGTGGCTACAACCACCTGTCCTTGCCCCTTCCAACCACCCTGAAATATAAATGTCAAATGTAGACAACCTGTCATTGTCATTGAATCAACCACTGCCACTGTCAACCTGTCACTGTTAACTTGTACCAATAACCTGTAACTGTTGGATCATGTTGTTATTGATGCCAAAGGTTTGATTGATTGATGTCAAAGGATTGATGTCAAGTGATTGATTGACGCCAAAGGATTGATTGATTAATTGATTGATTGATGTCAAAGGAACAATGTCTTGTCATAGCATACTAATGTAATATGTATTGTCCTTGATGTGAATGGATAGATGTCAAGTGGAATCATAGTCATATGATGTCATGCATAGATGAATATGGATCAATGAGTTGTCATTGATATGTGATGCATAAATGAAGATGGATCATTGAGTTTTCATTGATATGTGATGCATAGATGAAGATGGATGGATGTGGTTTCTTTGATATATGATGCATAGTTGGTTTGATGTAAAGATGACACATTATTGTCTTATCATGGTTGATGAGGAGTACAAATGGATGAACTCCAAATTGGTCCCCTTACAGTGAAATCCCTCACAAGAAGATGCTTTGCAGTTGAGTTATCCTAGAAGTATGGTTATAGAACCCATGCTTATATGTGGAATAATAAGATGAAGATCAGTGAATTTGTTAGTGAAACTATCCTAGATGGATAGTTATTTTCATGTCATTTCCGATGGTATGTGGAATGTCACATAACTCCTCATGGTTTGAGAGTTATGGCCCTATGAAGATGAAGGACCCTCATATGTTGGCTTGAAGCCCCAAAAGGTCAAAGAAGTCAAAATTACTACAAAGAAGATATTATTTAAATAAAGAGAAGTGATTATTTAAATAATAAAGTAAAGTGACAACGTCAAGGAAGATTATTTTAATAATCAAATAAATGGAGAACTTTGTATTTATGGAAAGTAGTTATGAAAAGGTTAACTCTAAAATGAGGAAAGAAGGTTAAGTGGTTAAGTGGCTATTGACAAGTGGAAAATTGGGCAAAGTTGAACATAAGTGACTATGTGGACATAGTGTCTATGTGGGCCAAGTGACCTAGAAGATGCTTCTAAGGAAGATACTTGGAGAGTATAAATAAGAGGCAAGGGTCTCTTGTGAGAGTAATCTCTTGAACATGTATTGAAGATCTATTATAAGAGAGAGAGAGTGTTTGGAGGATCTCATGGACGCATCAAAGTTTCAGTAAGTCTGATATCACGATGACAAAAGTTTTGGAAGTTCTGAAACCCTAGTTTCTGAGGTATACACGAGTTGCAGTGAGCGAGGGCGCATACATACGCAGGATGAATGAGGACAGAGCACATACAATGGATGAAGTCATGAAGAATTGTGTGTGAGCTGGTGCCAGGCTCTTGAAGACTGAAGCAGGTTCTAGATCTGCACTCTATGGGCTCAGATCTGCCATAGAAACTTTGGTATGGTTACATTGTTGTCTTGATGGATACTCTTGCTTGTTGTGTGGTGAATGCTTAAGGAATTCTCGGTATGGATTTTGTGATTTGGTTTGTGTTGGTTGATGGAGTGAGAAACACTCTTATGATTCAATACTAATATGATTGCTATAGTATGTTGACTGCTTATACATGATTGAGTAGCATTCATATTGTATGGCTGAGGAGCATGAATAAGTTGTTGGAGAGCTTGGATGTGTTGTGATTAGTTATGAGTCAGATTGGATAGTGAGAGACATATGAGAATGTGATTGAAGGTTGTAGAGGATCTGAGTTCATCTTGAAGAGAAAACCCTAAGTAACTCAGAAGTGATACGTAGGCTGTAGTATAGACTGGCCGCGTACATATGCGAGTTGTACTACTAGTAGGGCGCGTACATATGCGTGATGCACTACCGACATGTCACGTACATGTTGATAGATTGATATCTATTGAGGATTGTTGCCTCATCTCAGTTGGTGATGAGGGTGTAAGTTGAGTCTTGCATTATAGAGTTGGTGCTCTTATAGAGTTGTACTCTATTCAAATAAATGGAGAACTTTATATTTATGGAAAGTAGTTATGAAAAGGTTAACCCTAAAATGAGGAAAGAGGGTTAAGTGGTCAAGTGGCTATTGACAAGTGGCAAATTGGGAAAAGTTGAACATAAGTGACTATGTGAACAAAGTGGCTATGTGGGCCAAGTGACCTAGAAGATGCTTCTAAGGAAGTTACTTGGAGAGTAGAAATAAGAGGAAAGGGTCTCTTGTGAGAGTAATCTCTTGAGCATGTATATCTATTCTGAGAGAGAGAGTGTCTGGAAGATCTCATGGATGCATCAAAGTTTCGGTAAGCCTGAGATCATGACGAAAAAAGTTTCAGAAGTTCAGAAACCCTAGTTTTTGAGGTATGCATGGGCTGCAGTGAGCCAGGGCACGTACATACACAGGCTGAATGAGGAAAAAGTGTGTACAGTGGATGAAGTCAAGAAGACTTATGTATGAGCTAGTGCTAAGCTATTGAAGACTGAAGCAGGTTCCATATCTGCATTCTATGGGCTCAGATCTACCATAGAAACTTTGGTATGGTTGCATTGTTGTCTTGATGGATACTCTTGCTTGCTGTGTGGTGAATGCTTAAGGAATTCTTGGTATGGTTGTTGTGCTTTGGATTGTGTTGGTTGATGGAGTGAGAAACACTCTTATGATTTAGTACTGATATCATTGCTATAGTATGCTTATTGATTATACATGATTGAGTAGCATTCATATTGTATGGTTGAGGAGCATGAGTAAGTTGTTGGAGATCTTGGATGTGTTGTGATTGGTTATGAGTCATATTGGACAGTGAAAGAAATAAGATAATGTGATTGAAGGTTGCAGAGGATTTGAGTTCATCTTGAAGAGAAAACCCTAAGTAACTCAAAAGTCATACACAGGTTGTAGTACTGACTGGCCGCGTACATACACAAGCTGTACTACTGGTAGTGTGCATACATACGCATGGTGCACTACCGAGAGGTCGCGTACATGTCGACAAATTGATATATGTTAAGGATTTTTTCCTCATATCAGTTGGTGCTGAGGGTGTAAGCTGAGTCTTTCATTATAGAGTTGGTGCTCTTGTAGAGTGTTGGCACAGGGGCAGACCCAGGGTTCAACGCTCAAGAGCACACCAACAAAACCCTAACTACTGGCCCTTTCAGCAACACCTGTGAAGCAAATGAAGTCTCATCTGAGGTAGAGGTAGGGGTGGTTGTAGGACTCAGACGTCTGCAACCTTAGCTAGGACACAAATCTGTGATTATATCACTAAGCAATTACCTAGCATATATTATCCATCAATATTCAACCCTTGTGATACTTTACAGATAACACAGAGCATCGCAGTATGTACTTAGATCTAAGACAATTCAACACTTAGCCACAACAAGATAGATTAGATTCGGCAGATCAAGCACTAAGCATATTACATATCAGATCTAACATTCATTCATATCTCATAAGCACAAGGCATAACTAGATCTATCTTAACACATCAAATTATTTAGCAATGGGAGAGACAAACACATTAGGTCGAGGCAAAGAGAAAAACACACAGAGTTACCATGGTTCACCCCCACCCTGGGGCTATGTCCACAAAGTCTTCTTCTTTATTATCTCGGTCAAGCAGTTATAGCACAGAGCTTCAACAATCCTTACTTCGCACAGGATAGAAGATATGCACAACTCGCTAGATCCTTCTTCCTTGCACTTCAACATAAAACCATTCACAACCTCTTACAACAACTTGCACTTAGCTCTGCAAGCTTCTTACAATCATGTATAGAGCACCTACAATCCACATCTGATCACACAGATCCAGTTACTAGCACTAAGCCATCAGCTATACATCACATAGATTTATTACTGTCCTTTACTTACATTGCCTAAGTATCTATTTATAGATACAAAAATGGGCCTAAGAGTGGGTAAACCCACTGGCTGACATCCCTTTCCTATTACATTAACCCAAAACCCTAAAGGGACCCAAAAAGAGTTCTAGCTTCCACAATTTCCGCTTCGCGTTGTGCTACATCTTTGACAAGCTGTTGAAGTCCCAAAAATGGTCATATATGACCAAGTGTTCTTCAAACTTGGTCAAGGGCCAACAGGCCCCCAACACTCACCTGTGACGTGTCTCGAGTCACTCTGGTCTGATCAATTCCACCTCAAATGCCTCGAGCTTGGCTCGAGTTACTTCGACCTGCTGCAGTGTGACAACCTCTTGCTCAATGAACTCTTGGATCACTGTGTCATTTAGTGGCCCTTCCAGGCATTGTTCCGTGGTGATGAAAACCTGTTCAAGCTTAGTTCCTTGGCTTTCAACTTCAGAGAACAGTTGGCATGCCTTTTCTTGGATTGGTTGAAGTTGTTGGGAGACTTCCATCACTTTACTTTGTAGCGTGTGTACCTATTGTTGGGCGGTGCGTTGTTCTGAAAACCTCTTCATTATTTCGACTGGGGTTAAGACCTTCAGTTGCGCCTGTAGTGTGTCTACATGCTACTTTGATTCTTGGAGTTGTGCCTCCAATGCATGCAACTCTGGATTCTCTGTGAGGTTCTCATAATTCTAGGCGCTTCTAGTGCTCAACTGCTTGTATTCCAAGGCAAAGGTTTTTAATCGGCCAACTGCGCTACGGGCAGTTGCCTCCCTTAGATCTCTTATTTCTTGAGGAGTCTCAGGCACGGTACGAAGTTTCAGATCTGCGATGTGCTACTGAAGTTGATAGATTACTTCTTCAAGTTGTGTCACCTACTGTGGAACACGTTCTTCAATCTTCACTTCTATGACCGTCACATAGCGAAGTGCTTTGTGAACCCTTTCCTGTACTTCAAGTTTCTCTACTAGCAACTGGTCCTTGCTCTACTGTAACTATGCTTTTTCCTCATCCCACTTCACTTTCAGGGCAATCTTTTCCTGTTCTGTCTTACTTTGTTGTTCTATAAGTGCGCTCTGTACTTGTGTTAAAGCCTGGGTGGCTTGCACTGTGTATTCTTGAGCTCGTCGAAGGCGAGCTTCGACTTTATCGATGATCTGGTGTAATTGGGTGGGCTCATCATCTGTTCCTATTGTTTCAACTGTCAAGGTTGCAATAGAAACTGCTCGGCTGGATTAGAGTGCATGCTTCACTTCTTGAAGTTCGCCCTTGATTCAGCTAAATATCTCCTCCTACTTCGCTTCTTGTCTTGTTACGATTTCTAGTGAAGCATCATTCAGTGCAGTAGTTAATAAGTCGAAGTCATCTGGTGTGAGGGTAGTCTTAAATGTAGTCCAGGTGGCCTTATCTTTCTTTCGGGATGAGGGCTTTGGTGGGGTAGTCTTCATTTTATTGGAGGGATCCTCCTCCTCTCTAGGTGGAGTAACCTCGCCTTTGTTTTGCTCAACTTATGTCCCTCCTAGTTCTTCACCATCACCTCCTTGCGCAGGTGAGATCGAAGTGGTCTTCGTGGATGTGCTACGAACATCTTGAACTTCATAATCCTTCTTAGTCTTACTTGTTCCAGGTGTATCTGGCATAGCTTTAGGGATTTCCACGTCGAACATTTCTGCGGGGTCCGTTGGAACAAGGAGGTCTGCCGACCATTCCTTGGTAATATGATCCAAGTCTTCTTCTGTCAAATTGTAGTACGATTGGAGCTACTGTTTGTGTTCATCAACACGCACTGTGATATAGGTGAAGTGGCAGTCCGCACTGAACTTTATCAAAGGTCTAAACCTATGAAGTGTGTTTGGGGTGATGCACGGTATAGACTGAATTTCATTCTTCAATTGGTTGTAATAGGCGTGGAAGACGACATTGTACTGCCACTGCTTGTTCATGTCATTGGAGTACCACAGCGTACCGAACTTTGCGGCCAGTGGTTCGAAGGGTTCGATCTCCAAAAAAGTGGCACCTTATGGTAGCTCCCAGGTGATGAAAGCAATAAGTATGAGCAACGAACTGAATTGGAACTCATACTCTTGGTCTTGCACTTCTTTTCAATCAAGATCTAGATGGTTTACAAGATACTGCGCCTAGTTCATCTGTAGTCCCTCTACGCACTTCCCTGCGAGGTCAACTACAAATCCAGTCACTTGTGTTGGTCTGTTCTTGCGAACTAGCTTGCTCGCGATCAGCTGATAGGCAAGGCACACTGTGCCACTCTGGATAGAGGTTACCTTGTAGCCTCACGTGCTTTTCTCAACATTGCCATAAGTTTATTTTATCCTCTGTGCTAGTGCTCGGTCTGAGGTCTTTCCTGGGTAAAACTTCTGTGGGTTGGGGCCTTGCATACTAAGTCCTGTGATCCGATTGATCAAGGTTGGATCCACAGTGATGCGGTGGTCTAGCCATAAGTATCCTCCATGGTAGCAGGACAGTAGCAACTTGACGCATGCGTTGACTTCCTGGTGTCTGCCGAAGTGCGGGATCTTCATTACATTAAGCAATGTGGACTGTGCAAGGTTCTGGGTCCATGACTGTGGGACAATCATAGAATTCTTTCCTTTGGTCCTGGTTAAGTACTTATGCGGAGCTAACATGATGTAAGCTTTATGATCTCCAAGGTTAAAATTACTAAATTTCAGTGCTACAAGCTTATCCTAGTCAGCATGGACCACACGCACCCCTTTTGGAAGGTATGCGGTGATCAAAGCGTACTCGAATTATTGAGGTACACTGTCACAGTTGATGGCACCACTTAGAGGTGGTAAGTAAGTAGGTAGAATGTGTGGGATAATATTGGCATTTGTGATGTCATCCTTGTGCTTAGTTCTTCTTTTTGCGTCGGCTCGAGATGTTCCTGCTCGAGAAGTCAATGGGGAGGCCTGTACTCCTGTCGTTGTTGATGCTTGGACGCTAGTGGACATTCTTCTTTCTGACATGACTCTCTCAATCATTAAGTCAATCAAAAATTCTTCAGCTACTTTCTCAGCATACTTGAGCTTGTCCGACATACAAGCTTGGGTTGACTAGCTCGGGTGTGAAAATGGATTTAGAGACTACAGTGAACGATATGGGAACAAGGTGATGATCAAAGGGTGAATTAATCTCAATTTTTGGGCTCAAATTATCACTTAGAAAAAAGTATTCTTGGTGCGTGGTGTGACGGACTAAATAGGGAAACTTAACAATGATCTACTTACAACGAGTATGAGGCTGCATTAATTGATGTTCTATCCATATGGCACAGTCTAACGGTCTAGTGGTGAGCCATAAATTTATTTTGAACTATTCGTAGCAACATTCGAATGGTTATATTGGCTTCCAACAGCTATATTGCTTTGCCTTGGCGAAGTGGCATATGTCACTGTTTTGATATCCCAACGAAACTCGATTCTTGTGATTTTTCCTTCTGCAAAGTTTCCTTTGGAATCTCTTGTAACTTTTAGATCTTGGATTTCTTCTTTCTTAGCTTCCTAGCCTTCTTCCCAGTGAGCTTCATCTCGGTCTTCCTTTTTCCATTCTGATTCTTATCTTCTCTTGACATAGACACTTCGCGATGTTGAGATTCTTTCTTCAGATCCAAGGGTAATACTCCTTCATCATATGGATTAGGTATTTCGGTCTTTAGTGGTTCCTCTAATGCTCTTATATCTTTGATATCCAAGTCCCTGGTGTTCAATAGCTTAGGTCTATCCTCTTGTTCTTCCATCAAGTAGGAGATCATTCTAGTCATAAATTACATGAGTTCTTGCTTCTTCTGTTCTAGGGATTTCTTTTCTTGTTTCTTCTGGATCTGGTCTTTTTCAATCCAGATGTTGCCTAACAAAGCCAAAAATGGGGCATGGTCCTCAATAAATTTAATAAATTCAAATTCTTCCTCTTTCGAAGCTCCATGGGTACTCATAGTTATCTGGGTAATCCTGCCACATAGGGTTATGATTTTTCCTTTAAATAATCCTATGGTTCCTAGTGAAGAAACCATAGCACGCCTTCCTAGGGTTTCCCAAGTAATTTCTATCATAATTTTCATCTGTGTTCCCTCATCCAGAGCACAGTGAATGTCGAAATCTCTTATTATTACTTTTATTTTCTCCTTTTCTTTGAAGATCTCTGACAAACTGGCATCTTTATGTTCATCCAGGGTTTCTTTCATTTTCAGTAACATAATCTCTGATTCTTTCTAGGGTTCTTCTATAATATTAGTCTCTTGATCTCTTTCAGAGTTTGCTTGTTCCATATTCAGCTTTTTAAGTCTAGCAATCATTCTAGGGAAATCCAGTACTTCATGGTCCATAGCCTTACAACAGAGGCAACTAGGGTTTCTCCCAGGGCATTCCTTAGCAAGATGTCCTGGTCTTTTGCAACTGTATCACAGAGTTAATCCTCTCTTTCTCTTCAATGATCCCCAACTCTTCTTGTACTGCACGCTAGGATCATAATGGCTAGCCTACAAAAGTTTCTTTCTAGGGTCCTGCATCCATTGGCTAGTCCAAAAATTCTTTCTATGCATAGTTATAACATATCTTTCACTATTCTTATTAGATCTATTCATATCAAACTTTTTTTTATCTAATAATACCCTATTTTTCAAGCTAGGACAAAATCTATCAAGCATACCTAAATCCATACTTTAAAAACAAAAATTTTCACTTATTTTTTTTTCTACAGAGCACAAAGCTTTCAGATCTAAAACTTGAACTATTCTTACCTTTATCAGAGCACAAAGCTTACAGATCTTACCTCTTTTATGCAGATATTACCTCTTTCTTTCAGAAATTTCCACTTTTACTTTTCTTAGAGCACAAAGCGTTCAGATCTCGCTTCTTTTCTTCAGATCTGATCTTCCTTTCTTCAGATCTGACCTTATCCCTGGCACAAAGCTTCATAGGTCGAGTAAAAAGATGCACACTAGGGAAACAGATCTATGTGCAGAGCTTATTTTGCACAAAGCTTCTTCTTGTTTAGTTCCCAACAATCACAGTTTCAGGTCCCGACAACAGAACCATTTGTTGGCACAGGGGCAGACCCAGGGTTTGTTGTGAGTGGGAAATCCCTCTACGGACTAGCACATAGGGTTTTAATATGCATGCAAAAAAAACCTAAGACTCATAATTTCTACTGTCATCTCGGACCTAATCCCCATTATTCTTAAGCAAATACATAGTTAAGAAGATCAAGTGAGCATACCTTATTTCAGGCGTTTGATGTCGATCCTTCTTTATTCTTGATCACTCTTTGAATGCAACTCTCCTCCCAAGGTTGACCTGCATTTACACAAGACAAACAAAGAAATCCACATGGATTTGATATATAGATTAACGGGTTAGAGATTTAATCAACATATGTGCAATAAACCATGAAAATCTCATATGGTGGGACATGAAAAGTATCTCTTTATTATTAACTTCAACAAATCAACTTACAATGATGAAGCCGGCCACTACTCCATGAACCTAGTTCTGGGCTCCTCTTCAACTGTCCTCCAACTTCTTTGCTCTATATTTCTCTTTGCACGAGGATGGCTAAAGGGTTGGGACAAAGGGAATGTGCAATCGGGTATAGTTTCTTTACTATGATTCTCCTCCCCCAAATGGGACCCCTAACCCTTCTTTTATAGGCTAGAAGAAGCTAGGTATTTGGTTGAACCCTCAGCCATGCATGGACAGAAGGTTTAGTTAAATCACCCAAAGCTGTGTGTTCCATCAACAACTTTCCTTTTTCTGTGCTTTTGTAGGTACATGCGGGCTGTTTTGGGTCAGCGGGCGTGTACACACGTGCAGTAATGGAGTAGGGCGCATGGGCCTTTATAAAAGATGTTTTTAAGAAGAGTTGTTTAGTAGTGTTTTGGAAAAGAAGGAATCTGAGATGGCCTGATGCCAGGTAAGCATGTCTGGTGAAAATTAGGGTTATAACAGATGCCCCCTAATGTGTGAGGTCAGAAGAGCATCTGATG
>JZKD02S2155930.1:742022-757608 GCA_000966675.3 Picea glauca
CCCACTTCTAACCACTTGTCCACTTAGTAATTTCTCCATTAACTTTATTATTTAAATAATTTATTTTGTATCCATTTTGACTTATAGTACACTCATCACTTCACTTTATTATTTACCTTCTAAAATCTCTTAAACCGGTTTCCTTATTTTAGGGCTAACCCACTTCTAACCACTTGCCAACTTAGTAATTTCTTCATTAACTTTATTATTTAAATAATTTCTTTTGTATCCACTTTGAATTATAGTACACTCATCACTTCAATTTATTATATAAATAATTTCTTCTTTGCAACCACTTTGACTACTTTGACCTTTGGGGCTTCTATATGACTCATGAGGTTTTTCCAACTTCACATGGCCATAACTCTCTAACCGGGAGGAGTTATGTGACGTTCCACATACCAACGGAAATGGAATGACATGTACTATTCATCTAGAATAGTTTTACCTCAAATATATCAAAGCTCATAACATTATTCATAAAACAAACATGGGTCAATTACCCAAAACTTTGTGCTACCGAAATTCACTACCAGACTTTATTCAAAGGTTGGCATTAGTGACAACCAACCCAATTAATCAACAACCATTCCAGTAAGCTTGTTTTCCACTACATTTTACAGTTTCAACTTATTTCCTTATTGAATAGAAAACCAGTTTTATGGTATCTCTGTTATTCTGTGTTAAGCATCTTTTAATAATCTGTATTCATTTCATTCTGCTCATAAAATTTGGATCAATGGTATCAAAGCAGTCTACTTCTTGTCGTCTTAATGCATGTCCCCAACGAAGTTAGGGTACAAATAATTGGGTCTCAAGCTTGTTTCTCTTGAGGACAAAATATCTCACATGCCCAAGCGACCTCTCATGGCAGGAGAAAAGAAAGATGATGGGACAAGATATCCTTTCAAAATGTTGCTTGAGGAAGCCCTCACACAATATAGGAACGAGATGATGGATAGTTTCGCGCAAATCCTTCGGCGGCTACCAATAGGTGATGCATCGTCCTCGAGTGGAGGTGCCGCCCCCTTCAAGATACAAATAAACTTCGATATTCTTATATTTGAAAGTCAGATAGACGCAGATGTTGTAGACAAGTGGTTGAATATACTAGAATGGTATTTTTCTGTCCATAAATTTTCGAATAGAGAAAATATTACTTTTGCACTCCTCCAAGACATTCCCCATGTCAAAGATTGGTGGGAAACTTTCTATGAGCAAAAGGAAATAGAGGAACCCTCATTATTTACAGTTGCGACCACCTGGGAATCCTTTAGGGATGCTATTAAGGAACAAAACTACCCTGTTAGAAGTTATGATGACTTGTATACCAAATGGACCACACCGTGGCAAGAAAGAAACCAATTAGTGATAGAGTTCACAAATATCTTCCATACCTTGCGTACCAAGTTGGGTATCAAAGGTTCAGAGTGACATCTGGTGCTCAAGTATCGAGGTGCTTTACATAGATACATCGATACTGAAATGGAATTTATGGACATCTCATCCTTGGGCACGGCCTATCGATATGCCGTCAAAATCGAGCAGAAGCTCAAACAAAAGACGTGACAATTTGGGCCTGGGAACCGCTCACAGCAAAATCTAGGAAAGGGCAGCCCCAACCCATAGAACAAAGGACAGAGAAAATATGGATAGTATCAGGATAACCAATCCAAGCTGCAAGAAAATAAGGACACCAGAAATAAAAAGAAAGATACCGGGAAGTGGTGCGACTTCCATAAGAGCCCTTGCATAACACTGCTGATTTTCGCTCAAAGCAGTCATTGGTGGCTGAAGTGAAAGAATTTGAATCATATGCCGATTATGACTTTGAGTTAGAACCAAAAAGGGGAATATGGATCATTGACGTGGAACCCAGTGCCACTGTTGCTACCACCAAGATCTAGCCTGGTGAGCCAGATGAGCCAGAAGAAGGAAAGCACCTCTTCCATTCATGGATGTGGGTAAAAGGCACCCCACTACACTTCATCATTGATAGCAGTAGCCAGAAGAACCTCATATCAGCATACGTCTTCAAGCACCTGGCCCTACCAACAACGTCACACCTACAATCCTACACCATTGGATGGCTCCGCCAAGGAAGCAATCTCCACGTCATCCAACCATGCCGATTGTCGTATGACATCAAACATTTCAAAGATGAGGTATTGTGTGATGTTGCTCCTCTCTAAGTTTGTAATGTTCTTTTAGGCCCACCTTATTTATGGAAACATCATGTTGTATATGAGTCTAGGCCTCGTAGTGTTATTATTACTTTGAACAAGAAATTCTACAGGATACCTGAGGAAGTACCTCTTAGTGCTATTTCCTTGATCTCTTTTAAGAAATGAAGGAAGTTCATCTCTCAGATAGGGAAATTTGTCTTCTTTGTGATTCTCTCTTAGAGTGAGGGAAATATCATATCCACATTTAGGGCCTCTACAACTAATCTCTCCACACAACAAAAGCAAGTGGATAAGGTCATGGAAGAATAATTAGATATCTTCTTCTCTCCTACCAGGGTACCTCTGCACTGCCAGGTCAAGCATCCCATCGATCTGACCCCAGGTGCACCGCTACCCTATGGGCCAGTCTACCACCACTCTCTGTTAGAAAACAAGGAGATCAAGAGGTAGATCCAAGAACTGCTCCACAAGGGGCACATTCATCCCAACTCATCACCTTGTGGGAGCCCAATCGTGTTAGTGAAAAAGAAAGATGGGACTTGGTGACTCTGCATTGATTACCGAGTCCTAAATAAAATCACATTCTGAAACTGGAACCCGATTCCCTGAATCGATGACCTCCTTGATTAGCTCATGGGGGGAAAATACTTCAGTAATATTGATCTGAAGTCTGGCTACCACCAGGTCCCAATAGAACAAACAGATGTATGGAAGACTACCTTCAAGTCAAAAGAAGGTATTTTTGAATGGCTGGTCATGCCCTTTGGTTTGAAAAATGCTCTAACAACTTTTATGAGGATGATGGACGATATCCTACGACTTTTCACCAATAATTTTGTAGTGGTGTATCTGAATGACATCCTCATCTACAACAAGACTTGGGCGGAATACTTGCAGCATATTCAACAGGTTCTACATACCCTGCGACAACACAAACTATATGCAAACTTGGAAAATGCTCCTTCGGCATGGATATGGTCCATTAATTAGGCTACACCGTTGATCAACATGGTGTGCATGTGGATCCAACCAATATCCAAGTCATCTGTGACTGGCCAGCCCCAACCACACTCACTGAACTTCAGAGATTCTTGGGCCTCACCAATTTCTATTGTAGGTTCGTGTTAGGATTCTCTCATATCACATGGGCCCTTAGCCAAGTAACCAGGGGTGGTAGTAAGGAAAATTTTGTGTGGGGCATGTCCCAACAACAAGCATTCAATGAATTGAAGAAATGTTTGTGCTCATCCCCAGTAATTTCATTACCAAACCTGCAACATCCCTTTGAGATCGAGACAGATGCTTCAGACTATGTTGTGGGCACCATTCTCACTCAACATGGCCACCCTGTGGAATATCATAGTGATAAACTATCATACACTATCCATAAGTACCCTACTTACGACAAATACATGTACTCCATTGTGCAAGCCTGCCACCAATGGAGACATTACATTCTTGGGAAGGAGACAATCATCCACACTGATCACAAGCCACTACAGTTCATGCAAACCCAAGGAAAATTGCAGAATGACCGCCATCAGAAGTGGTCCACATACTTACAACAACTCCACCTCAACATCAAGTACAAAACAGGAAGTGCCAACCGAGTTGCTGATTTCCTCAGTCGACCTCCGGTCGCAACACTCACCATGGTGCTAGAATTTTGTGGCCACGAGACCTCCGGATGGACCCACCTGTACAAGATAGACCTTGACTTATCCACCACCTACCAAATGTTGGGCACCAACTCTGTGGTCACTAATTTCCATCTTCAAGACAGGTTGTTGTGCCATTAGGGCCATCTCTGCGTTCCATCAAGCAAGAATGCAAAGCTAATTTGGGAAGCTCACTACAGTAGGGTTGCAGGACACTTTGGTGTCAAAAAGATAGTGGCAATGCTACAGAAACATTTCTACTGGATGAAACTTCGACATGATGTCGACAAGTATATCAGGTCCTGCACTGCCTGAGCTATTGCCAAACTGACCACTAAGAAATAGGGCCTATACACCCCTCTTCCTACTCCTGATAGGCGATGGGAATCCATCTCAATGGACTACATGTCGGGCCTCCCATCCACCAAGAAGGAAAATTACTGTGTTTTTGTGGTTGTTGATCGCTTTTCCAAGATGGTGATTCTAGCCACCTGCAAGAAGAACATCATAGAAGAAGCCATCGCTAAGATCTTCTTTGAATGAGTATGGGTACATTTTGGGATCCCACAAACCATTATCTACGACTGTGACAGTCGGTTCCTCAACACATTCTGGTCGAGCCTCTGGTCACTATTGGATACCAAGCTCACCAAATCCACTGCCTTCCACCCCGAGACAGATGGCTAAATTGAGGTCATCAATCGAATGATTGTACATATCTTGTGCATGTACAATTCAAAACACCCCCTCACATGGGATGAGAGTCTTCCCTATGTCCAACATAGATACAACCAAGCCCTACATAGTTCGACTGGCCACAACCCCTTTTAGGTGGGTTTGAGATTCCAACCATTGGTCCCCATGGATGTTGCACTACCCTTGGCGACCACCTCGACCGACTCGCCCCCCGCTCCATAAGAATATGACAAAGACGCCCAATTCATTGAGTGGATCCATCACATCAACCAACATGTTTAGGATATTCTACAAAAGTCTAATGCCAAGTACACTCAACGCCATGATCAACATCAGGTGCCACATAAGTTTTAGGTGGGCGAAAAAGTTTGGTTGCAATTGCAGAAAGAACGCCTTATAGGGACCCATTGGAAGGTATGACCAATCCATTATGGGCCATACACCATCACCAAGGCTATGGGTGACAATGATTTTGATCTCAACATTTCCCCTTTCCTTGGCCTGCACCTAGTCTTCAATGTGGCTCTCCTTCGACCATATTTTCCACCATTATTGGACACCTCAGAGATAGTAGAGCAGTTGACACCAACATAGCTCAACCCTGACTGCATGAAACATGCATCCAATGATCATATTGTGGACACACAAATCAAGGGCACTCAACAACAAAGGATCCAACTTTATCGAGTCGTCAAAGCAAGGCAACTCCTGCACCAAGGCAAGTGGCTCATCCGAGGCCAAATTCAACAGAAATTTCGACATCTGATGGGGGAAATCAAAGCAGTGGAGACCATTTCCTTCTAAGGAGGTAGGATTGATCCAGGTGGATATCGATGGCCACCCACCTATTCCACTGGCTCAAAAAACAATTTTCCTTCTATGCAGTTTTTCAACAGGTTTTCGGGTTCCAAACTTCCGGTTCCGTTTTGAGGCCCTAAACGACATTTTTTGGGGATTTGGGGCCCAGGTGACTATTGGAGGCACTAATTTGGGCTAGTAAAAAATCATTCTTCTTAGTTATACCTTTCCAATAGGCTATCATGTGCCTAAAACAAAGATCGTATGCAAAAGTTATGACCCCGGGAAGTTGATGTACTAACTTACCCAAACGGGGCCCACATGACTTTTGGTGCTTCATCTCCTAGGGTTAGGTTTTTGGATGTCTATGGTTTTTGACATTCCTATTTATTGTAAAAAGGCCTTCAGAGCCTCATTGTAATAATATTCTTGCGAATGAGCACAACCGTCACATCTCTTCTCAAAGATAAGCCGCCACCATTCCAACAAGCTTGTTTTCCGCTGCATTTTACAGTTTCAGCTTATTTCCTTATTGAATAGAAAACCAAATTTACTATATCTTTGTTATTCTGTGTTAAGCATATTTTAATAATCTATATTCATTTTATCCTGCTCATAAAATACAGATCAAACAATTATTCAATTTAAACTATGTTTTTATAGAACGAAAGAACCTCTTCAAAACACTTAATATTTTCACTAGTGATCCTAACTCTCAACATGAATTTCAAGGACACAAAAGATACATGGAAAACTTCCAAAAGGATTAAGGCTTATATTAATGGGTAAACATAGGGAACTAAATAACATATCATCAACATCTAGCTCCAAATATGGGATAGTGACCTCCAATTGGTCTTTGAGAATCCACGATTGCTTTTCCCAAGGAAAATGGAGTCAAAGAAAATGATGGTGTCCCCAAAATGGAAATTGTATGCGAAGTGGGAACCTCCTATGAAAGTAAAATAAAAAAAAGCCAAAAGGGAGAAAATATGAGAAAAAAGGCATCATATAGAAGGGTTTTGGCTTATGTACAAGGTTATGAAACGTGGATATCATTTTGATATGAAAATTTTCCCAGTAACAAGAAACTTCATATGTGTTCCATCCATTTCCTTGAGCATATGCAAGTTAAAGTATGTTTTTTAATTTGATAAGCACCGATACAAAAACATCAAACTTGTTATGCAATGATGATTTTTCCCTCCCATTCCTTGGCAAGAAAAATAATTGTCCTTTTTGAAAACGTTTCAAAGTAATATTTTAATTAAAATATCTCTTTATTGTGTTTTTTTTTCTATGGATGGATTCAACAAATCATTACCTTTGTTCCTCCAAGTGCATTAATTGACAATATCGTGACTGCAGAAGTTTAATTCATTCTTCATCTTGAATGTTGTAGTAGAAACAATTACATTTAACTCAAGTTGCATCGGTAGCATTACATGCTTTTCATATATAAGAACATAAGAAAATTGACTGATGCTATCTTTAGGGATCACCCTACCATCCCAAAAAAAATCATATGGCTCAATGAATCAATTTCTCTACTTGGTGGAAATGGTTCTCTTTAAAATATGAATTATTGTTTTATTAGGGGACTCTAACAAACAATTTCCTTGGGAATAATAAGTAGACGTTGTTGCATGAAATTGAAAGTAGTCAACTCTCCCTGGTGTATCGTGACAAGGGACTAATCGCCTCTCTTAGATCCTTGAAATCTAGCAGTGGTGAGTTTACCAATCACCTGCGGGTTTTGGTCCAACAACAACCGTACTACCGAAAAATGGTATCAGAGCTAGAGGTCGCAAGTTCGATACACACTCAGCTCGCGCTGAGGGGGAGATTGTTGCACAAAATTGCAAGTAGTCAGTGCTCCCCAGTGTATCATGACAAGAGACTAATCACCTCTCGTGGATCCTTGAAATTTGGAGGTGGTGAGTTTACCAATCACCTGCGGGGTTTGGTCTAATGACAACTGTACTATCAAAAAATAAGATTGTTGGCATGTTTACAGGAAGAGTGTGCTTGTCATTGATGGCAAGAACAACAACGACGATGACATATTGTAAGCAATGATGGAAAACATGAAAGTAGCGATGATAGCATCGGGAATTGTTGTCTACAAGATCAGGAGGATGACCAAAGGATTTCCAAGAGTGCAGTAGAAAGGCCCTTGAGGTTCAAAGGATCAAAAACCCTTGAGAATATGAACGATGTCAAAATCTCAGAAGAGATAGTGAATTTACCATTACATTAGCGAGAAATCTCAGAAGGGACAATACTATCCAGAAGTGTAGACGAGGTCCAAGAGATAGACTCATAGGAGGAAAAAAGGTCAAAGCTTTTGAATACTTAGAAAATATTCTAAGTCGAAAGAAATTGTAAGCTCAGGAGGAGGAGCGATAGTGACTGTTGGATCACGGGAGATTTTGGACTGTTGATCTGACGCAAGCGCAAGCTCAAGAATTGGAAGAAGGGAGGTGAGCCAACTTTTGACATCGTGAAGCATGTAGTCGTGAAACACGAAGAGGAGATGTCGACTATTGGATCATGGAGAGATCTAGACCATTGATATGGAAAGCATATATTCGGGGTTCGGGTTCTGGAAGAAAGGGGCGAGTTGATTTCGAAAATCTCCAAGAGACGAAGTCGCGAAGTGTGAATTCATGATTTGATATAGACTGTTGGATCGTGGAGGGTCATGGACCATTGATCCGATGTGAGCAGATATCGGGAAATCGAGAATCGAGAGTTGGGAAAATCGAGGTAGCTAACTTGTAGAAATCCAATACGCAAAGTCTCGTAGCACTCGGAAGCTGGGCCCTAGGCCCTAGCTGGAGGTCACATCGATGGAGAATATGGGAAGGAGCTAGCACTCGCTAAACTTTAACTCAGATTTTGGGAGTTGGAAGCGTCGAGTGACTCACAATAGAATACCCAAAACACGAAGTCGCGTAGCACCTTTTTGGTAGGCGTGTGGTCACTGCCAGTGGTCACATGGGGGAAAATTGCACTCGATGCTAGTTCACATGGGTGAAGTTCACAAGGAGCTCCTTCGCGAGGACCTCCTATAACTGATAGAGAAGACCTCCTGTAACTTTCAGAGAAGATCAACTATAACTGTAAAAAATAGGATAAGCTCAACTATGACAGAGAAGACGAAGGATCGCACTTCCAGAGAAGGAAAAGAATCTTAGGATAAACCACTGATGAGGAACAGACTCAATATAACCACCAAAGAAGATGAAGAGTTGAGTGGATTAACTCGCAGAGGACTTGGCGTGATAAAAACATGCAGAACAGAGAAGAGAGTGGACCTTTTTCTTGATAGTTTTGCATGCAGGTAGAAGGAGGCGATGCATAGGATCAGAAGAGTATATAAGAGGCGCAACACATAGAATGAAGGGAAAAAAAGAGAGCATGAAATGTAGAAGAAAATCTAAACAAAGAGGCAGAGGTGTGCATGCAAAGACAGTGCAGAAGAACAGAAAGCGAAAGATGATGATAGCATGAATACACTGATGTAGGTAGAGCAGAGAAGTATAGTCGAACAGTGATGATAGTTGTTGGCCCTTGAACAAGTTTTGGGATATTCTTGCTCATGTTGACCTATTTTGGACTTTGACAGCCTGTCAAAGGAGGAGCGCAAGATGAAGCAGAGATCACGGGATCTCGACCCACTTTTGGGTCCTTTTTGGGTTTTTGGGATTATGTAATGGGAATGGGATGTCGGCCCATGGGTTTACCCATGCTTAGGCCTATTTTGTAATGTATAAATAGATATCTAAGCGATGTAAGAAGAGGCCGCTAGTTAGTTGTAAGTGTATGCTAAGTGCAATTGTGGTTCGTAAGTGCTCTGTGCATAACTGAGAGAGACTTGCAGAGCTAAGTGCAAATGATTGTAACGGATTGTGGAAGGCTTTGTGCTATAACGCAAGGAAGGAGGATCTAGTGAGGTGTGCATATCTCTTGTCCTATGTGAATTAGATTTTTGGTGGCTCTGTGCTTGTAACCGATTGAATGAAGACAATAAAGAAGAAGAGTTGGTGGACATATCCCCAGGGTGGGGGTGAACCACGTAAACATTGTGTTGTTTTGCTTTGTGCTTTGTTTTGATGTGTTTATGTCTTATCTTGCTAATTGATTTGATAGAGATAGATAGATATGCTTATGCTTTGTGATAATTATGTGTAGAATGTTATATATGACCTTTATGAATATGCTTAGTGCTTGATCTGCCAGATCTAACCTGCCTGTTTATGACAAAGTGATTAAATACATCAGATCTGAGTGAATGAGGCATCTGCACATTATAATAATGGTTGAATATTGATGAACTGTCGGTGCTAAGTGCTATGTTAAGTATTATAATCACAGATATGTGTCACAGCTAAGGTTGCAGACATCTGAGTCCTGCAACCACCCCTACCTCTACCTTGGGTGAGACTTCATCTGCTTCGCAGGTGTTGCCAAAAGGGTTGATAGTTAGGGTTTTGTTGGTGCGTTGTTGTAGCGTTGAACCCTGGGTCTGCCCCTGTGCCAACAAATGGTTCCGTTGCCGGGACCTGAAACTGTGATTGCTGGGAACTGAGAAAGAAGAATCTTTGTGCAAAGATTCATCCTGAATTTGTGAAATTTCCGTGCGTAGATCTATTACCCTAGTGCACAACATTCTACTTGATCTGTGGAGCTTCGTGCTAAGAAGAAGGATCATATATGAAGAAAAGAGGTAAGATTTGTAATTTCTGTGCTCTAATAAAGGTAAGAATAGTGAAAAGTTCTAGATCTGAAAGCTTTGTTCTCTGTAAAAGTAAGATATGTGGAAATTTTTGTTTCTAAAGTATGGATCTAGGTATGTTTGATAGAGTCTGTCCTAGGTTGAAAAAGAGGGGAACTAATAGATGAAAGAAGGTTTGATATGAATAGATCTGAAAGATATGTTATACCTATGCATAGAAAGAATGTTTGGACTAACAAATGAATGTAGGATCCTAGAAAGAATTTTTTGCAGGTTAGCTCCCATGATCCTAGTGCGCAGTATGGGAGAAGTTGGGGATCATTTAAAAGAAAGAGAGGATTAACCCTCTATTATAGTTGTAGAAGACCGAGAAATCTTGCTAAGGAATGCCCTGGAAGAAGACCTAGTTGTCTTTGTTGCAAAGCTATGGACCATGAAGTGTTGGATTGCCCTAGAATGATTGCTAAGATTGAAGGAATGAATCTGAATCAAGGAAACCCTAAGGCAGATCCAGAAATAAAAAAACCCTAGAAAGAATCAGAGAAAGCATTTCTATAGATGAGAGAAACCCTGCGTGACCACTGACATGTCAAATTATCAGAGATCTTCAAAGAAAAATAATGCATTGAAGCAAGAGTAGGAGACTTCAACATTCACTGTGTTCTAGATGAAGAAACACAGGTGGATATTATGATAGAAATAACTTGGGAAATTTTAGGGAAGCCTTCTATGACTCCTTCATTGGGAGGAATAGGGTTATTTAGAGGGAAACTGATAAACCTATGTGGAAATGTCACTCAGATATCTATGAATGCCAATGGAACTTCAACAGAAGAAGATTTTGAGATTATTAAATTTAATGAGGAAAGCGCCCCATTTACCATGTTACTAGGAAAACCTTAGATTGATAGAGATCAAGCCAGAAAGATGGAAGAAAAAGAAGTCTCGGAGTAGAAGAAACAAGAGTTAAAAGATTTCATGACTAGAAGGATCACACACTTGATTGAATAACATGAGATCAAATTGAAGCTATTTAACACTAGAGACCCAGATGTCGAAGCTGCAAGAACATTAGAAGACCCACAGAGGACTAAAGTACCTACCCCAGATAAAGAAGAAGTATTACCCTTGAATCCTAGGAAAGAATCTCCACAGTGCGAAGTAACTATGTCGAAAGAATATAAGAAGTAGAATGGAAAAAGGAATACTGAGATGAATCTCACTGGAAAGAAGGCTAGAAAGCTAAGTAAGAAGAGGGATAAGATTGAAAAGTTACAGAAGGTTCCAGAGGGAACTTCACAGAAGGAAAATTTGTAGAATTGGAGCTTCGCCGGGATATCAAAACAACGACACATGGCACTTCGCCAGAAGCAATATAGCCATTGGGGATATTATAACCGTTCGATCGATGCTTCGAACGGATAGAAAGGCATTTATGGTCAACCAACTCTCCATCAGACCGTTGGACCATGCCATAATGGACCGAACAGAGTTAATGAAGGATCCATAACCATTGCAAGAGATATGTTTCCGAGTTACCTATTTATTCTATCTCACCATGCACCGAGAACAGTTTTGCTAACCAAGAGTTTGAGCCCGTAGACAAAGTGAATTTTTCATAGTGATCATCGCACTATTGCCATATTTTTCATTACAGTGTCTCAGCTAATATTGAACCTGATATCATTAATCCCGAGCACGTATGTCTGACGAGCTCAACATAGTCGAAGAATCTGTGACATAAGTACTCCTCGACTTGATGACTGAAAGATTCATGTCAATGTCTACAAGAATACAAGCATCATTGACAAGAGGACTGTCAGCCTCTCTGTCCACTACTCGCGGAGCCAGACCATCCTGGCCATCAGATGAAAAGCGAACCAAGCACATGGATGATCTCGTGAATGCTAAATTGATCCCAAGAATATTACCTTCTTATCTACCACCTCTAACCAATGCAATAAATCGAGACAGTGTGCCCAGAGACTTTGAGTATGCCTTGGTCACTGCGTACCTCCCGAAGGGGATATGCGCAATTCGAGTAGACCAAGAAAATATTGCAGCGTTGAAGTTTAGTGACTTCAACCTCTGAGACCGGAAAATCTACAACATGCTCGACCCACATAAGTATCTGAATAGAACGAAAGGGAAAAATTTGAAGATAATGCCTCAGTCATGGAACCATAACCTTGCGTAATACACCCTGCTCAACGTCATGAAAATTTCCCACTTCGGAAGACACCAAGAGGTGAATGAATGTGTCAAGATACTGCTATCCTATTACCATGGTGGTTATTTATGGCTGCACCTCCATATAATAGTTGACCCAATGCTGATCAATCGGACCACAGAGCTGAGTATGCAAGGCCCTGATCCACATGATTTCTATCCTGGAAAAACCTTGGATCACGCTCTAGCTCAAAGGATCAAGGACACCTATGACGATGTTGAGAAGGGCATGCGGGGATACAAGGTAGCTTCTATTCAGAGTGGTGCAATGCACCTTTCCTGTCAGTTGATTGCAGGAAAGTTAGTACGAAAGAACTGACCGACCCAAGTCATCGACTTTGTAGTCGACCTCACAGGGAAGTGCGCAGAGGGATTACAAATGAATTGGGAGAAGTACCTAGTGAAACAGTTCGAACTTGAATACAGAGAAGCACAGGACCAAGGATATGAATTTCATGTCAGCCGGCTCTTGATACTTATAGCTTTTATTTCCTAGGAGATGCTAGAAGGTGTGACCTTCCCATACATCGAGCCATTTGAACCATCGGCCATGAATTTCAATAGACTATGGTATTCAAGTGACATGAATAAGCAATGGTAGTCAAATGTCGTGTTCCATACATACTACAATCAGATGAAGATAGCCATACAGTCCGAGCCTCGCATGACTATGAATACTTTACACAGGTTTCGGCCTTTGATGAAGTTCAATGCAGATAGGAATTTCATATATATTACAGCACACATCGATGGACATAAAAAACAGCTGCAGTCATACTACAAGCTAACATAGGAGGACTTGGAGGAGATCACCAAGAAATGGTCGAAAGACCTCCTTATTCTAGCAGACCCTTTGGAGATATCCGACATAGACAACCCAAAAACTGTTCAGGATACACCTAGACCCAGCAAGACAAAGAGGAATGAAGAAGCTCAAGATGTAACCAGTACCTCAGTGAAGACTGCTTCCATATCACCAAAGCAAGGGGGTGATGGTGAAGAGATAGATGGCACAGAAGCTGAATAGAGGAGAGGCGAAGTAACACCTCCCAGAGACGAGGAGGACCCCTCGAAGAAAAGGAAGGTTTTCCCCCAAAAATTCTCTTCTTGAAAGAAATAGAAAGCAACCATGACCAAGTTGTAGAATATCCTCACCCCTGATGATTTTGATTTCATCGTAGCAGTCCTGAATGATGCTTCACTGGAGATAGCAGAGAAGAAAGAAGCTAAGCAGGAGGAGATGTACAATTGAATTGAGGTCAATCTCCAAGGGGTGAAACTGGCACTACAGTCCAGTCATGTAGTTTCCATTGCACCTCTACCAGTGGGAACACCAAAACTAGGAGATGAACCATCTCAACTCCACTGGCTCGCTGATACAGTTGAAGCTCGCCTGTGATGAGCACACGAGGAAACAGAGCAAGCTACCCAGGCTTTGACACAAGTACAGGGAGTACTTGTTGAACAATGTTGAGTTGTAGAAAAGGAAAAGAGTGCTCTCCAAGTGAAGTTCGATGGCGAAAAAGCATAACTACAACAAGGAAAGGAACAGTTTCTCGCCCAGCAACTTGAAGTGAAGGAAGCGGTCAACAGAGAACTTCGCTCTGTGATAGTCATAGAACTCAAGGTAGAAGACCAAGTTCCATAGTAGGTGAACCAGCTTGCAGAAGCCATCCAATAGCTACAACAACACATTGCAGATTTAGAGCTCCATGCAGTGCCTGAGACTCCATAGGATATAATGGACCAAAGAGAGACAACTACCCATAGCGCAGTTGAGAGACTAAAAGATCTTGCCCTGGAATGCAAATAGCTAAGTAACCACAATGCCCAAACATATGAGAAACTCACCGAGAACCCAGAGTTTTAGGCATTGGATTCGCAACTCCAGGAAGCAAAGCAACACATAGAAACACTACAGGCGCAACTAAGATCCCTGTCGGCCATAGAAAGAATGAAGCGGTCTCAAGAGAAACACACCGAACAATAGTAGATCCATACGATTCAAAGCAGAGATATGTAAGTAACTCAATGGCTCCAACTAGTACAAGATAAGGCATGCCAATTGTTCACAGATGTTGAAAGCCGAGGAGCAGAGCTAGAGCAGGTTGTCACCGCAACAGAACAGTGCCTAGAAGGGCTTGTGAATGATGCAGTGATCCAGGAGTTCATCGAGAAAGAGGCCATAGAACAACAACAAGTTGAAGCATCTCGAGCCAAGATCGAGGCTTTCGAAGCAAAACTACCCAGACAAGAGTGACTCGGGACGAGTCACAAGTGAGTGTTGGTGGCTTGTTGGCCCTTGACCAAGTTTTGGAAGATTCTTGGTCATGTTGAACTATTTTGGACTTCGACAGCCTATCGAAGGAGGAGCGCAAGATGAAGCGGATATCATGGGATCTCGGCCCACTTTTGGGTCCTTTTTGGGATTTTGGGATTATGTAATGGGAATGGGATGTCGGCCCATGGGTTTACCCATGCTTAGGCCTATTTTATAATGTATAAATAGATATCTAAGTGATGTAAGAAGAGGCCGCTAGTCGGTTGTAAGTGTATGCTGTTACACATTATTTTTGTCATCCCTATGACCATTAATGATGTAAACCTATCTGTAGTCTTCAGAGGGGTCAGTGGCCTGAGTTCCTGAAGAAAGAAGAGAGAAGAACTTTTCTTGAGAGAAGAAGTTGCATTCTCCGTTGGAAAAACCCTGTTAAAGAGGATGTTCGTAGGTTGCTATATAGGTAGGGTGTGAGAATGCTTGATTCTTGCAGGTTGCACCATAGCTGGATTGCGAGAGGTTCATAGGTTTCTCTATAGGTAGGGTGTGAGAATGCTTACTCTAGGAAAAACGAGCGTTTTCTCGAATCTTCTAGAAGGAGAAACTTCCATGGTGAGGTGGCATCCGAATGGTTTGGATCTTACTCATTTTCATGATTTAGTGGGATCATCCTAACCTCCTCACCTTATCCTCTTCATCTTATAAAAGGAGAGGATCTCTCATGGAGAAAGTTAGCTTTTGGGATTAGCTTAAGTTGGATTTGGCTTGGAATTATTAGCTTGGTTGGAGTGTCTTTGAGTTTTTTCCTTTGTCAAGATAGATTGTGAATATTATCATATCTATTCTTTCAGAATCCTTGGAGCAAGAAGTGTGTGGGGAATGAAAGATAGTTGGAAGGGACCTTATGACATCAAGGCCATGGTTGTAATATCTCTTTCACATTTAATATGATACAATAATATGATTCTTTCCTATAAAGCTTGTTGTGTTTTATTGTATG
>JZKD02S2155930.1:783262-813608 GCA_000966675.3 Picea glauca
GAGGAAATATTTCAACCATCCATGAGATCCTCCACCTTCCCTAAAAATTAGGAAACCAAATGTGAGGTGGATTCTCACACTTAATTACTTTATTTTTCATGAATATTAATAATAAGTAATGTGCACTTGATTCTCACACTTAATCGATTTCTTTTCCATGAATACTAATAATAATTCATGTGTACTTGGTATTTTGGCCTTCATGTAATATATCCCTCCTCCACATTGACTAAGGATTGTGACATAGGTTATTCCATGGTGTCAAGGTGTATGAGACACTTATATGACACTTTACGACACTTAGGGCGAGGTACCTAGGTGTGGAAATTTCATGTGTAACAAAAGGGAAGCATGCAAAGTTCGATCACCTTTGGATGGGTCCATTTAGAATCTGTGATCATAGCGGAAAAAATGCTTATTTTCTAGAAGGATTAGAAGGGGAAAGTTTTGATTGGGGCCCTGTAAATGACAGGTTCCTCAAACATTACTTGATGAAATAAAATCCGTTTAAGTCATTTGTCATTGTAAATAGTCGTTTTATTTTGTGTCGAGTCTGTAGGTCAGCAGAAAATTGAAGCTCGAAGTGAAGGCCCTGAGTTTATGCTGAAGTTTTAGAAGCTGCGTCGATAGTTTTAGTTTGTTTTTTGTCTGTCATTTACTTCTCTCAGTGTCTGAAATTTGAATAAAGCCCAATGGTGAGGCACCTGGTATACTGTTCTTTGCTACCTCACAGGGAGGATAACATCCCCGTTGGAGCCAACTGTTAGCGCCACCATTTTTCTTTCCATTTAGAGTTGGTTTTAAGTCACGCTGTGACCCATGCATCCAAACATGTGAAGTCAGGTATGTAGCACCATGAGGTTGAAGTTAGCAAGTGGTCGATTGGCCCTTAGAAATGGGAAGGGGTGTCAGAGTCGAAAATTGTATACGTGGTATGGGTATGTCTTTTTCAGAAAGTCAAGTCCCGTTAAGAAACCAGTCTCTACGTGCCCCAGGTCGAGTCAAGTGGTTAATGAAAGTCACATCGACAAGTACAACAATTATTATCAGTTCATCATGAAGGCCAAGGGAACAAAAAATCACGACGTTTGTATCACGTATGACCAACAAGCCTCATTACATGTATCCTACACAAGGGGATTTTTCATGGAGAGCCTACAACTTGATTCAAAACATCTTGTCACCATGAATTCATTGTCTTCCAACATGATTTCTCTTTCTTCCCAGCTCATTATAAATCTCGGACGCTCGACACCCTTTCCACTTGTAGAACCAGGCTCGAACTTTGTTTGCAAATTTCCCTTGCCAATCTAGTCTATTAAGTTCGTGTCTTCCTCTGTGCGTATATTGGATATCTTGCACATAGAATACACATTGGTCACATCATGGTGACCTCCCAAGGCTTAATAAAGGGCGTGCGGAGAAACCGAACTACTAGGACCAATCCCCAAAATGACTGGGAGTCATTCTCACCTGTAGCAGGTTTTCCCAAGAACGTGAAAGGAGTTATTCCTTCACCCATAGAAGCAATTAGATCAAACTGTGTTGAGCCCGAAGTGGAAGGACTTGTGCAGGAAAGAAAGACAACAGAAACCTAGTCTCCCCAACAACGAATGCCTCAGAGGAGAGGTAGGCCGAGGAAGATAAAGGAAGATATGGAAGCTCGATTTTTAGAAGAGCCGCGTGCTAGATCAGTGGCTGAAAAACTACTCATGCGTGTTATCCGGCTAGATCCTGTTGGAGGATCAATCCATGAAGATAGGAGCAGAAAAAGGAAATCAAATATCATAGAGGAGAATGATATAGAGCCATCTGAGCAATTGAAGTAGACAAAGATGGCTATCACTGAACTCTATTAGGACAACATGGAATTGAGGCGACAACTAGCGACAAAGATTACGAAATCTTTAGCAACGCGGGATCGCGAAGGGAACGTGGCATGGATGAAGAGGTGGATCAGAGAGGTGCAATACACCATCATACAACTGTGGGAAATACAGAGACTGATGGAAGAAAGGCATACGAAACATTCTAGAGAATGTGAAGCAACCGAGAAGGAAGCTCGCATAGCTCTTGCCAACACACAGAAACAACAAGTTTAGCTGGCGCTCGTCTCTGCATCTGCGAAAATAAGACAAATCTTGGAAGTTTTGAAGGACACGTTTATCCGAAGCTCTCTGCCATTTTTGGTAACAGCGACGACAATCAAACGTCCACTCATCGCATGCATTTTCTAGCAAGTGAGCACGTAACTGAAATCAAAGCCGTTACGATGAACAAAAAGTTCTTGACAGTCACTTGTTCTCTCGGATACCTGATCAAAGGGATACACCGACACTTCTTTCTTCATAGCAGGACCTGACCAATGGTCAAATCCTTGTGGAAAAATTTGCGAAATGTCATGAGTAAATAGGCATGATTATTGTCTATCTTTGGAAAGCACCATGCGAAGAGCCTCCGATGTAGGCTACTCATTTCTCCTAATTTTAGGGTTAGCAGTTAGAGAGTAGGGTAGCCCAAGCGATGACCTCATTTATATATTTCATATTTTCAATGTAAGCCAATTTGGTTGGAAATTTGGTAGAAGACAACTATTGTATGTAATCTGAGTTTTTGACCAAAATTTAATGCAAAGGTCCTGTGACTTGATGAAAAGATTCTAGTTGTAGTAGTTGGATGTATTGTGCTTCTTTCTTTATGCATGTGCTTCCTGTTATATTTATTTCATATCTTTTTCTATCTATTTCGGAACGAAATTTCAAACCTGTGGATTTGCTGTACAACACCCCTTATTCATGCCACTTAGACAAAACGTTTTCCTCTAAAGCTAGCTCCGAATTCACCCGCAATGATGCTCCTGAGTTACTTCTTTTATTTTCTCACACCACACATTACGGTTTTACACTGAAGACTGTTGCTTGCCTAGCCTTATCCTCTCAAGTCTGGTCACTGAGTCATGTATCTCTATCATTTCCTCAAATTGACCCCATATCCCAAGTCTCACTTTCTTGCACCAATATAACTAGAACCCATCATATTAAAGGTGTTTAAATCTATCCATAGTTTCCAAAGTCATATCCTACGTGGGGACCGTGCCATTTCCGAGAGAGACCTCTCCAAATCCGAAAGGCTAGTTTTGGGTCTCAAAGTTGGTTGAAAAAGTTACCTTCATCATCTGTTTATCATCCAAAAAGATTTATGGAGTGCTAACAGCTTCAATTTAGTTGCAACCAGAAAAACCAGGGTGGTAGGGTGGTGCAAGGGAGAACCATTGTTCTCTGTTATACAGGTTGGTGCCTGTGTGACTAGAATTTGGTGTTTCCATCCAGTTGGTGCTCGAACACTTAGGGAGTTGGTGCTTCCTTCTAGTGGGTGCTAGAGAAACTAGAGAGTTGGTGCTCTTAGCAAGTTGCATATTGTAAAACAGAGGTGGTAGCCTCACAAATAATTGGTGCTCATAAGAATGATAATGTACAGAAAATAAAGACTACTTATCATATGAAGAAGAAGAGGTTTTCTCCCTTTATGGGTTTCCTCAATAATATCTGTCTCTGTATACTTCATGTGTGTGATTGGTGTTGAATACTCTATTGCTTACTTCCCTGAATTATTGTGATTATCATTGAGTGTTATGAAATGAGTTTAAAATGGGCATAATTGTTTAAGCACAGTAACAACTGATTCACCCCCCCCCCCCACTCAGTTGTCCAACAATTGGTATCAGAGCCGATGCCTTTGATCAAAGGTAGATCCATAAGATTAAACATGACTAGCCATGAAGGAACTTCAAACAATAAGGCCCCCATGTTCAATGGAACAGACTTTGCCTTCTGGAAAGTTAGGATGAGAATCTACATAATGTCTTTAGGTGCAAATGTATGGGATGTGGTAGAGAGTGGTTATGTAAAGCCAATTGTACTAGATTCTAAGGATGACAAGATGGAATTCAGCTTCAACACTAAGGATATGAATGCTATTCTGAGTGGGCTTGCAGAAGCCGAGTTTGTCAAATTCATGCACTGTGATTCAACAAAAGTTATGTGGGACAAGATGATAAGTAGTTATGAAGGTAATGAAAAGGTGAAAATGCAAAACTTCAGACTCATAGACTGAAATTTGAGCAGTTAAATATGGATGAAGACAAAACTATCAGTAAGTACTTCTTACGTATAGAAGAACTTGTCAACACTATGAAAGGTCTAGGTGAAACAATAGATGAATCTTTTCTAGTCCAGAAAATATTATGATCTCTTCCTGATAGATTTAACTGAAAGGTCTCTGCTATAGAGGAAATAAATGATCTCAAAACGTTGACTCTAGATCAACTTCTTGGAACCCTAACTTCTTATGAAATGAGAATCACCAAAGGTAAATCCACTACAAGAGAGGCATCCTTTAAGGCAGAGAAAAATATAGTCTCTGATATAGATGAGATTGAAGCAAATTTTGTGAGAAGACTGACGAAAGGATCGTGAAAATACAAAGGTAAGTTGCCCTTCAAATGTTTCAACTATGGTAAGATAGATCATCTTGAAAATAAGTGTCCTCACAAAAGAAAGGATTAGACATATGATGATGAAGAGAAGAACAAACACAAAAAGGTCTATAAAGAGAATTATTTTAAGAAGAAAAGTCGTTGTGTAAACAATGATGACGATCCTTCAGATGATGAAAACAGTGACTCTTCTATTGAAAGTAAAATAAATGATCTCATGCTAATAGCTTTAGAAGACCTAAACATTGAAGATATAGGAAGTGAGTTCATTGATTGTGAAGCAGTAGTATATCTTGAAGGAGAACTTGTCAGTGCGATGGAAGAGATTGATAGACTCGGAGAAAAGAAAAGAAAACAAAAACAGTTACTACTCAGGTATGAGAAAACATGCAATGAACCATGTGAAGAAATTGATATTTGAAAGTTAAGTTAGAAGAATCTAAGAGGATTGAAGACATCCTCAAACAACAATTGAAAGAAGCCAAAAAAAAAGGTGAAAAATTGGAAGCTGAAGTAGTGTCTGTCAGAAAAGATATAGAGAAATCTCACGCCTTATATCATCTGAATCTTACAAGTATTAAATCCTCAGAAGGATTAGCCACCATTCTGAATCAGTAAAGGAATCCAAATTTGAAAACTAGTTTGGGTTATGAAGAGGGATCAAGTAGTGATTAGCCAAGAAACAAAGAATCCATCAAGTTTTTCAAATCTACAACCATTGACAACAACGAACCTGCAGAAACAAAGGAATATATTCAGCCACCAAGGAGGAGTGAAGAAAAAATACCAGAACTGAATCTGTAGAACAAAGAAATAATACACCCTTTGCCCAAGGAAATCATCATCATGGAAGAAATCGACCTGCTCAAAGAAGACATCCTTTTTCCAGGTACAAAGATTTTTTCTATGGATATTGTTTTTACAGTTCTAACTTTGGCCACAAAGCTGCAAATTGTTGTTTAAGATTTAGACATGAGAAATCAAGACACCCAAGGAATAAATACCAGCCACAGAAAAGAATGAGACAACCAAGTAACAAACAATCAAAGACTGCAAATCATGTGATGGCTAGGAAAAAGATGCATATTAAGCATAACAATCGTTATGATCCTTTATTCAATGAACCAGAATGTTACATCTACCATAATTATGGACATAAAGTTGTAGACTGTCACCTAAAGAACTATAAGATAGATTCAAATCACAGAGCTGGAAACGTCAAGGTTTGGAATAAGAAAGAAGATAACAAGTGTGGATTAGTGTTGTTAGCTCAAAGACAAAAGAGCCCCTGGTATATTGACAGCAGATGCTCCAATCATATGATAGGTGACAAAAGTAAGCTCCTATCACTCAAAGAAAATAAATAAGGAAATGTGACTTTTGGAAATGATGCTCCAGGAAAGATCACAGGTAAAGGTCTAGTAAGCTTAGGAAATGGAGGAGACAAAGCTCAAGATGTATTATTAGCTGATGGATTAAAGCATAATATTCTTAGTGTCAGTCAGGTGTGTGAAAGAGGATGTGAAGTCACCTTCATTGCCAAAGGTTGTAAAATAAAAATAGTGAACACAGGAGAGTTGATTGCAAAAGGGGTTAGAACTGAAAACAATGTCTATGTTCTGAAGGAAGATAAGGAGGAATTTCATTTAAGAAAATTTGATGAACGTTGGTTATGGCACATAAAGCTTGGACACCTGAATTTTGATCATATTGTCAAGCTGAATAATGAAGGTGTTGTGAAAGATCTTCCAAGAATACCTAAGCCTCATAACTCTATTTGCGAATCCTGTCAAATGGAGAAGCTGAATCATGCTCAATTCAAATCGAAGAGTTTCACATCTTTAGAGAAACCACTTCAAAGTATTCATATGGATCTGTGTGGAACATCGTGAAAGGAAGGAACTGGAGGAGAACATTAGTTTATGTTGGTGATTGATGACTTCTCCAGACTTATGTGGGTTGCCTTTCTTAGAGAAAAATCTAATGTGTTTGAGAAGTTCAAAACATTTAAGGCGTTAGCTGAGAATCAGACAGGAAGGAATTTAAAGACAATTAGCTCAGACAGGGGAGGATAATTTCTTTCAAGAGATTTCAAAGAATTCTATGACAGAAATGGAATTAAAAGGGAATATACTATTCCAGGTACTCCTCAATAAAATGGAGTTGTAGAACGCCAAAATAGATCAATCCAGCAGATGGCAAGGGATATGATGAGTGAAAGGGACATTTCACAAACCTTCTGGGTGGAGGCTGTTCACACGACTGTTCATATTCTAAACAAAGTGCATCTAAGGCCGAACAGTGATAAAAATCCATATGAGTTGTGGTTTGGTCGACCTGCATCAATCAAGCACTTCAAAGTATTTGGAAGTAAATGCTACATAAAAAATAATGATAATCATCTGGGAAAATTTGATGGTAGAGATGATGAAGGTATCTTCTTAGTATATGCAACAAACAGAAAAGGATACAGATGCTTTAACAAAAGAATGCACAAATTAGTAGACTGTATTGATGTTCAAATTGATGAAGAAGCTCCTGTAAAAAATCAATGGAGAATAAGCACCAAGTTAGATGAAGAAGATGATGAGGATAATGAAAATGAAGAACAACAAATCTTAGAGTCACAAGAAGATCATGAATCAGGTGGAGAAGAGATACCCAGACAAGAAGATTCAAGACAACAATCATCATTAAATCCTTCCTCCAGAATTACCCAAAATAATCATCCTGCAAGTTAGATAATTGGTGAGAAAGACAAAGGTGTACACACCAGGAGAAGGATAATCAAAGACACCGAGCAATCACATGTAGCCTTCATATCCATGGTGGAACCCAAGAAATTTAATGAATCCAGTAAGGATGTAAATTGGTTAAAATCAATGAATGAGGAACTGGATCAGATTGAAAAGAATGATACTTGGGAACTTGTTCCTAGGCCAACAAATAAAAATGTAATAGGATCCAAATGGGTCGAAAAAAATAAGATGAATGAGCAAGGAAATATTGTAATAAATAAGTCTAGATTGGTCTGCAAAGGGTATGCTCAAATAGAAGGACTGTATTTTGATGAAACATTTGTGCCCGTAGCAAGATTAGAAGATATTAAAATGTTTCTTTCCTATGATTTTCGTAAGAAGTTTAAAGTCTACCAAATGGATGTCAAGCCATCTTTTCTAAATGGATATCTAAAAGAAGAAGTCTATATGGAACAAACAGAGGGTTTCCAACTGTCAGATAATCTTAACCTTTTCTTCAAGCTAAAGAAAGCCTTATCTGGGTTGAAACAAGCTCCTCATGCCTGGTATTACATATTGGATAAGTATCTTCAAGACAAAGGGTTCAAGAGAGGAATAGTTGACTGCAATCTATATATCAAAACAAAGGATAATGATTTTCTCATTATGTTGCTCTATGTAGATGACATCATCTTCGGAAGTAATAATTCTTCATTGGTACAATGGTTTTCTTCTGCCATGCAGTCTGAATTTGAAATGTCTATGATAGGGGAACTGTCATTTTTTTTTGGTCTGTAAATTACTCAGAGGTTTGAAAGAATATTTCTTTCTTAGGAGAAATATCTAAGAGAAATGTTGAAAATGTTTCAAATGGAAGATTCTACAGATGTGAGCACACCTATGGTCACTGGATGCAAGTTAAGCAAGGATGATGAATCACTTGATGTTGATTAGAGTTCATATAGTTCTATGATAGGAAACCTGTTTTACATCACAACATCTCGTCCAGACATAATGCATGCTGTTGGAATGGTAGGAAGGTATCAATCTGCAGCTAAACAGAGTCATTTTCTAGATGTCAAAATAGTATTCAGATAATTGAAAGGAATAATGAACTATGGCCTATGGTATCCTAGGAATCAGAATTTTCAATTATTAGTCTATTCAGATGTTGATTGTGATAACTACATGGATGAAAGGAAAAGCACGAGTGGAGGTGCATTCTTCGTAGGAGATTCTCTTGTAGCATGGTTGAGAAAGAAGCAAGGTTCCATTTCCTTATCAACTACAGAAGCTGAATACATTGCAACCGCCACTTGCTATACCCAACTATTGTGGATGATTCAGACACTTGCAGACTTAGAGGTCAAATATACTACACCGATTCCAATTCATTGTGGTAATACTAGTGCAATTAGTGTGTCAAATAATCCTGTATTTCACTCCAAGACCAAGCATATACCCATCAAGTATCACTTCTTGAGGGAAGAGTAGTCAAAATTGTTGTTTCTTTGCATTATATTCCATCCAAAGATCAGATTGCTGATATCTTCACTAAACCACTTCCAAAATCTTAGTTTGAGTATCTACGCCAGAAGTTGGGTGTGACCCTATTATCAAGTTAAAATAGTCTATTTGATCAGGGGGAGAGTGCTCATAGTATATCTGATCAGGGGGAGAATAGAGTCATTCTCAGTTTTCTTTGACATTGATGTCAAAGGGGGAGAAAAATGTGTGGTTTGAATGCTACAGTTGGAGGTCTAAGAAGAATAGTGCAACCTTTCAGGGTTGCCATCAATGCCAAAGGGGGAGATTGTTTTCATGTTTACAGGAAGAGTGTGCTTGTCATTTATGGAAAGAACAACAACGACGATGGAATATTGGAAACAATGATGGAAAAAATGAAAGCAATGATGATAGCATTAGGAATTGTTGTCTATAAGCTCAAGAGGACAAGCACAATACTTCCAAGAGTGCAGTAGAAAGGCCCTTGAGGTCCAAAGGATCAAAGCCCCTTGAGAATCTGAACGAAGTCAAAAGCTCAAAAGAAATAGTGGATTTACCATTACATTGGTGAGAAAGCTCAAAAGGGACAATGATTTCCAGAAGTGGAGACGAGGTCCAAGAGATAGACTCGTAGGAGGAACAAAGGTCAAATCCTTTGAATACTTAGAAAATCTTCTAAGTCAGAAGAAATTGTAAGCTCGGGAGGAGGAGTGACAGTGACCGTTGGATCACAGGAGATTTTGGACCATTGATCTGATGCAAGCGCATGTTCGGGAATCAAAAGAAGGGAGGTGAGCTAACTTTCGACATCGCAAAGCGCATAGTCACAAAATGCAAAGAGGATATCTCAACCGTTGGATCATGGAGAGATTTGGATCGTTGATCTGGAAAGCGTAGATTCAGGGTTTGGGTTCTGGAAGAAAGGGGAGAGTTGATTTCGAAAATATCCAAGAGACGAAGTCACGAAGTGTGAATTCACGATTTGATCTAGATCGTTGGATCATGGAGGGTCGTGGACCGTGTTGGTTATGGAGCCTAATTATCTTCTTGATTCAAAGGTCTTTTTCTTTCAGTCGTGTTTATACCCCATGAAGTACTTACACCCCAGAAGTATGTACACTCTTCCACGCAGGGGAGTGCAGAGGGGGGGCACCCCCTCTGTGGGGTCCAGGGGGGCTATCCCCTCGGCTGGGGGGTCTGGGGGAAAGCGGGGGTTCGGGGGTGAAGCCCTCGAAGGAAAAATTGCCTTGTAAATGTATATTGTAATTTCATTGTAAATTTGGACCGTTAATTATAAGGTCGCAGATCTAACAGTAGAGATTATGTTAGGGTTTTTTTCCCTAGAAGGAAACCCTCTTTTATGAGGGAAATGTATTGTGGCTTTGGTTGATGGTGAATATTGTATTCTGAGATAGGAGACTGTGAGAGAAAGAAGAGGAAGTTGCATTGGGTTTGCTGTAGGTTGTATCCCTTCATATGCTGGATAATAATAAAGGAAGGACCTAGCAATTTCTCTGGTGGACGTAGCCCACACTGGGTGAACCACGTAAATCTGTGTCTCTATTGTATTGTGTATCTTCTGTGTTTTTTTTTCGAATTTGTTTTATTTTATTGTTCCACGGTCCTATTTTTCTAACAGACCGTCGATCCGATGTGAGAGGATATCAGGATATCGAGAATCAGGAGTTGGGAAAATCGAGGTAGCTAACTCGCAAAAATCTGATACGTGAAGTCCTGTAGCACTCGGAAGTTGGGACCCAGGCCCTAGATGGAGGTCACATCGGTGGCGAATAGGGGAAGGATCTAGCACTCGCTAGACTCCTAACTCGGAGTTCGGGAGTTGGAAGAGTCGGGTGACTCATAGCAGAATACCTGAAACATGAAGTCGCGTAGCGCCTTTTTGGTAGGCATGTGGTCACAACCAGTGGTCACATGGGGAAAACTTGCACCTAGTGCTAGTTCGCAAGGAGATCCTTCGCGAGGAACTCCTGTAACTGACAGAGAAGACCTCCTATAATTGTGAGAGAAGATCAACTGTAACTGTAACATAGAGGATAATCTCAACTGTGACAGAGAAGATGAAGGGTTGCACTGCTAGAGAAGGAAAATAATCTCAAGATAAGCCATTGATGAGAAACAGACTCAATATAACCACTAAATAAGATGAAGAGTTGAGTGGAGTATCTCACAGAGGACTTGGCGTCATAAAAACATGCATAACAGAGAAGAGAGCGTGCCTTTTTCCTGATAGTTTTGCATGCGGGTAGAAGGAGGCGGTGCAAAGCACCAGAAGAGTATATAAGAGGTGCAACACATAGAATGAAGGGAAAAAAAAGAGAGCATGAAACGTAGAATAAAAGATGAATAGAGAGGCTGAGGTGCGCATGCAGAGACAAAGCAGAAGAACAGAAATCACAAGATGATGTGAGAAGGAATACATTGATGTAGGTAGAGAAGAGCAGTATAACAGAACAATGATGAGACTGGTAAGCCATTGACTAATACTGTATCACTGTAATAAATTTCTGTAACAATTTTTAATACCTCAGGGTGGTAGGGAGGCGCTAGGGAGGACTGTTTTTCTCAGAGTTTCAAGTGGGTGTTTGAACATAGGGAGTTGTAGCTTCCATCTGGTTGCAGCCAGAAAAACTAGGGTGGTCGGGTGGTGCAAGGGAGAACCATTGTTCTCTATTATACAGGGTGGTGCCTGTGTGACTGGAAGTCGGTGCTTCCATCCAGTTGATGATGGAACACTTAGGGAGTTGGTTCTTCCTTCTAGTGGGTGCTAAAGAAACCAGAGAGTTGGTGCTCTCAGCAAGTTACAGCTTGTAAAACAGAGGTGGTAGCCTCACAAATAGTTGGTGTTCAAAAGAATGATAATGTATAGAAAATAAAGACTACTTATCATATGAAGAAGAAGATGTTTTCTCCCTTTATGGGTTTCCTCAGGAATATCTGTCTCTGTATACTTCATGTGTGCGATTGGTGTTGAATAATCTATTGCTTACTTCCCTGAATTATTGTGATCATCATTGAGTGTTCTGTAATGAGTTTAAAATGATCATAATTGTTTAAGCACAATAAAAACTAATTCACCCCCCCCTCTCAGTTGTCCAAAAGATTCTTGTCCCATGACAATGCCATATTTCCCACAAAATGTAGTAAATTTTGATCCAACAAATGTGAATTTTTAAGGGACACTACTTGACAATAATGTTTTCCTCCAAGAATATGATTTTCTTTCCAAAGGAAAAAATATTTTATATTCAACTGAATATACATGTTACAAAATATTCAAAAGGCCTATGCAGGATCACTTCAAAAACTTTGTCTCTTCTATATTCTATCTACTTTCAGGTTGATATATATTACTATATTGTCAAAGAAAAATTTGTACTGTCTTGTAGAGTCATTACATTCAGTTACATAGAAAACACTTAGAAGGGGAATTCCATAGCTTCGGTTTCTGATCCATCAAAGTATTCACAAAAACCAAAGGCACTATTTTGAAGTTGCAGAGATTCTTTGGATAACTCATCTGCTTTGGTTTTAATCTCTCTCAGGATATGGTGGAAAGATAACCATTCAAAGTATTGAAAAGCTAGCTGGATTTCTCTCATGACTGTAGCCAAATTGGTACCTTGAATAACAATTTTTCCTTGGGCCCAATATTTAATCAATTTGGAATCACCTAATACATGTAGTTTCCATATATCCTTTTTCTTTGTCGTCTCTAAGAGGTTCCAAAGTTATATCAACTCGAATTTTTTGTTGGTTCCTCTGCCTGGAGCATATCTGATGTAGATGTAATGATTTTGATTGACGAGAAAGACAACTCCCACTCCACATTTGCGTGGATTCCATTGAATAGCCCCATGGGATTTCATAGCCAAGGGATGGAAGAACATGATTGTGTGGTTTTTTTCCTCTCAGATCATCTTTGAAATTCGTTGTTTGATTGAGGGAGAAGGCTACTGTTATTTCTGGTGGTACCACTTTATCTTTGAAAATTGCATTATTGTGGGCCCACCAGATGTTAGAAATCATTTTTATTGGTAATCATGCATAAGTGTTGACCGACCTGTCCTGAATCCAGTTCCTGAAACAATATTCCAAGCTATACATGTTCCAATCCATTTTGGAATTAAGATTTTCCTTGATAATCATCACAACCTGGCTTGCATAAGGGCATGTTACAAAAATGTGAGATATTGATTCAACATTTGATTTACAAATAACGCACCAGTTGGGACCACACCATCCCCTTTTCACATCGTTATCCCAAGTCAGAAGCTTGTTATTCAATGCTAACCAAAGTGTGATTTTTCATCTAAGATGGGCTTTGAATTTCCACAATGGTTTCCACCACTATTTTCATGGGGAGTGAAGTCGGTCTTCTTGATAGGTTTTGTAGCTAATTTTAATTGTGAAGGTTCCATCCCTTGGACTTTTGGACCAACATAGGAATTCCTCAATATCACTATCAAGGGAGATGAAGTTTTCACAGAGTAATGAAATAAATGAGTTCCATTCAGCAGGCAGGTCATTGGGGAGCCCTAAAAGGGATGCATCTTTCCACCCTTCACAACTTCTCAATTGAGGGTCCCCTAAGTGAACATCATTCATGGTGAGGATGTTTTGATTATTTAGGAACTGGAACAAGGGATCTGTGAGTCAATAGTCATTTCCAACTCTTAGCAAGGGATCCATACCCACTTGAACACTGTGCATGTTACCTATTTTCCAAACCATCCAAGAGCCTACCAATGAGAAGGATTCCACCAAGGCCTTCTATAAAATGGATCCCTTAGAGGATTTATTTGGTGATCGAAACCAATCAACTAAAGAAATGTTATAAAAGTATTTTGAGTTCATCACGCGCGTCCAAAGTGAGTTTCCTTGAGTTAGTCTCCCAATATTTCTTCCTTTTAGTGCTCTCGCAAAGGGGTTAATTTCCTTTACACCCCAACCTCCATAATCCTTAGGAGAAACAATAGAGCCCCAATTGGAGAGGTGGATTCCTCCTGGGAAGTTTTAGTTGGACCAAAGATACTGACATATCAGTTTACACAATTTTTATAGGACTCCTTTAGGGATTGTTGCTATGGAATTCCAGTAAATTGGAATATCTTCTAGGACAACTTTGAGAAGTACAAGCCTACCTCCTCTTGACAACGTTCTGTTTACCCAAATATAGATCCTTGCCTCCAATTTACATATGATCCACCCTCAATCCTCCTTTCTGTAGGATTCCAATTTAAGGAAGAACCCCATGTACTTAACCCCTTCTGCTAGGTTTTTATTTTGAGTAGGGATTATGTTTAGAAGGGAGTTCGTTTTGATCTCCGAATAGTTATTAAACAAAATGCATGAATTTTCCAAATTAATCATCATTCCCATAGCTCTGCAATATAGATCTAGGATTCTTTTTAGAATTCCCAAATATCTATTTGATCCATACACACTACAAAAAACATCATATACAAATAATAAAAGAGACACCATGTCCAATTCCATTACTCTTATCCCTCTTAGTAATCCATTAATTCTAGATTCCTTCAATAATATGTTTAGAGCTTCAAAAATAATTAGGAAAAGGAAGGGTGAGAGGGGGGAGCACTGGAGAAACTCTCTCAAGGATTTGAAGAACTGGGAAGGGGAGCCATTTATTAGGAATGCAAAGAATGCACTTTGAAGTCATCCCGTGATCCAATTTATATTTTTTAGATTGATCCCCACATTAAGGAGGACCAGGTGTAATAAGGTTCAGTTCACCTTGTTGAAGGATTTTGACAGGTCCAATTTTAAAATAGATGCTTTGAGGTTCTTTTTCTTTGCAGAGTGTAGGAACTCTTGGGCTATTGCTACTGCATCATGAATTTTCCTGTTCTGCAGAAAACCAAACTGTTCATCTCTAATTACTTCACTTAACATTGGTTTTAATCTTTGGGACATGGTTTTTGTTATCAACTTGTAGACCCCATTACAATAGGAGATTGGTCTAAAGTCTTTGAAAGAGTTACCATTCTATTTTTTAGGAATGAGGCACAAGAATGTGGAATTAAGAGTGCCATGAATACATATGGTCCTCTGCATTTCTCTCACCATCAATAGAAAATATTATTTGAGAAAGTGGTATAAGGATTTGAAAAATTTGATAGTGAAGCCATCGAGCCAAGGGTGTTTTCCATTCTACATGGATGAGAGAGAGCCTCACTAAGTTCCATCTCTGTCACTTCCTCCTCCAAGGATCAATTCATTTCATTAGTGAATATCATTTGCAATATTTTTACTACTTCAAGAATATTCTAGATAGGGCAGCCTATAGGGGTAGAGAAAAGGTTTTCAATGTATCTGGCTCATGCCTTGGCCTACGCGCTTACTAGAGACTTGTATTCATTCTTAATTTCCCATATCATGTTGAGATTTATTCTGTGGTTGGAAAAGTGGTGAAAGAACTTTGTATTGTTGTCTCCATCTTGTAACCACAAGGATCTACTTTTTAGGCACCATTCTTGTTCCTCTAATTGAGCAGGGCTGAGCAAGCCTTCATCAATTTTTCTAAGAAGATATGAATATTTGTCTTCAATTTCTGATATTTCCTTATGTCTCTCAACTTTCCAAGATGGAAGCCATTGTTTGATGGGATTTTTTACTCTTTTTAATTTGGCTCCAAATTGGATCATCAAAGGTTTGGGTTTTAGAGGATATAATCTTTCCCATGAGGTGGTCACCAAGTTCTTAAAGTATTCTTATTCTAGCCAATTATGAATAAATTTTAGGGGGGGATGAAGGGGATTCTGAGTAGGATTTACATTGCAAGGTAATGGGTCGGTGGTCAGAAATCCCTCCATCCTCTACCTTAGATTTGAATCTGAAACCCTTTTCTAGAAACACCTCAGAGACTAGGAATCTTTCTAGTCTCTTTGCTACATCTTCACTTCCCATTCTGAAGTTGCGCCAAGTAGGGGTTAGCTTTGTTGGTTCTAGGTCTAGAAGATGAGAGTTCTACATGAATGAAAGAAAGAAATATATCTGGTGGTCTTGTTTAGGGTTTGACCTCCACACCTCTCTGAGAGAGATATCAAATTTTAGGTCACCTCCAATCACCGAAAGGGGGTCATCAAAGATACCTTCATATTTCAATTCTTCCCAGAAGGGGACCATGTCAAAGTATGACCCATAAATGTTGATTGTTGAAAAAGAAAAATCACTATCTTTGTGTTTGAGTTTGATAGAGATAGAGGTCCAGAGGTAGGAATAAGCCAAGGCCTTGAAATCTGGACTCCAACCAGTGAGAAGTCTACCTGACATTCCTTCGGCATTAACTAATATGAAATACCAATTACTTAACCATGAGATTACTATATTCATGACTTTTTCTCCTGGGCACATGGTCTCTCGAAGCATGATTATATCAGGCCTAAGGCTTAGGACCAACCTCTTGAGGGAAATTTTTTTTTTAGGGCCCCCAACCCCTCTAACATTAAAATAAAGAATAATGGTTTGGAAGGGGGAGGAAGGGATCTCCCTGCCCTAAGGACCATGGTGATTGTAGATTGGGTTCCTTTGAAAATTTTGACAACGATATTTTCCCTTGCCTTAGACAGATGAAAATTTCTTCCAACCTGAGAGGTAGGAGGTGGGTCTAAGGCTAGACCTCATTTGGAGGGAACACACATGGATGGGTGATATTTAGAGCATAAAGCATAGCCTTTTTCAAGGGGAGAAGGGGATTTTAGGGTTGACATGGAAGGGGGATGGGTGCTAAGGGAATAATTTCTAGAAAGGGTAGAGGACGGGAGGGGGCTAGGGGGGGAAGGGGGAGGGGAGGAAGAAGGAGCCAGAGGGACTAACCCAAGCAAGTAGCCATGAGAAGGGAGGAGAGGGGTGGGGGAGGAGGGCCCCTTTTGGGCATAATCAATGGGGGGAGGGGGAGGGGGAGGGGGGAAAGAAATGGGAAGATCCACTTATGATGAAGGGGAATTCACATTTAGGGGAATGAGAGGGAGGGGCGGGGGAGACCACAACATCATCCTTTGAAGACACCTTTGAAGACACCAGTTCCTAGTTAGAAGAGGACTATCATTAAAAGGTAGGGGACACAATTGCATACCTGAATGGGATGCACAGAGATCCAATTCTCCCATGGTTGTGCTTGTATATTTTATCACTCCAAGAGTCAATCTAGGTTGTAGATCGAGTGAGATTGGTAACTTAATCAAATTCTCAAATAATAGATATAAAATGGATCAAAACTGAATGATTTACTCAATAAATCCCTCACTCAAGAAATACATGAATACATATAGACAAATAAGGCCCTCAAGAGTACTGATCAGATGGTTTACAAAACTAAAATAGATGAAGAATGCTTGTTATACCAGTAGACTAATGTACATTAAAAATACATATGAAAGGCTAATTATAACAAGGAAAAATACTTATGATCTTGTCTATCAATGTAATGATAAATGACTTTCATCAATCACTGTAAAAACAAAGAGAAATGATATGGATTCATTCATAAGTAGAGAAAGAGATATCTGAAAAGAAATCTGAACCAATACAAAGAGAATTTCTTATATTCCAATATGTATCTCAGAAAAGGTCTTGTACAAAAGAGCCTATTAAGGTCTTAAACATCGACCCCCCCCCCCCTTTGCCTCTCTTTTTGTTCCTTTATATAGAAATATTACAAGATTATCTAGATCCAAAATATATGGATATCATAAAATCTTCATCTATCTTTAGTTTGTTGAAGATATCCAACTCAAATTCGAATTTGAGAGGTGGCTAGAAAAAGCAGAGTATAAAATTTTTGTAAATATGCTGCTCAAAGATTGACCTATATCTCCCAAATAAAAACATATTTGGAAAAATGAGAGAGTTTTTTGAAGAGGAAATCGTTTTTGTGAAAAAAATCTCTCACTTTCCAAAAATACCTTTCCATATCATCATAATCTATCTCCAAAGAAACTGACTAAAACAAGAAAATACAAATTTCCAAAATCTAGTCATATTCCTACATTCTAGGATTTGATCCCTAGAATGTTTCCATTAATGAAATGAAGTGCCACCTGCACCAATGGATGAGTTTTGATGAGGTATTTGAGGAATATTCATCATATTCCCATAAAAATACTCCAACCAAGTCTAATTTGGATGTTTTGACCAAAATTTGTGAAATCTTCCATCTACAACAAAGTTTGCAGCGCACTTAGTGTAAAAAGGCATTTTGCGATACCAACTCTTCTGTAGAATGCATTCTTCAACCTAATGCATAAAATTCTCTTGGAAAACAAAAATGAAGCTTTAGGAGGTTTCTTTAGGTCTAAAACCTCATACTACATCATTCCATATGCTGAGCAAATCCAAATTTGATCTTTAAATCTTCTTTCACCTTCTTATGTGAAATTAGGTTTTTGGCTAGGTAAAGAACTTCAAATGATTTTAGGGAAGCACAAAATGTTTAGGAGACAACTGCACAAGAGTCTGATGCTTTAGAATTTAAAGAAGAATCCCAGAACATACTTCTACTATAGTCATGCCTACCTTTGACTTGCTTTGACCAATTACTTACTACAACAAAACAAAGTATGTAGTGAGTGTATATTTCTGCACTTTGGGGGCTTTGTACAATCCTTATATACTATTACACACTTATGCAAGTAGTCTGAACTAGTATCTTCATTGATACACCTCTCTTACATACTATGTACTCTTCTAGAACCCAAAATTATCACTTGCAAGGAGGAAGGAAGCAAAAGTAATATGTTCAACAATCCGAGTGAAAAATTGTAGATAGTAGGAAGATCGTGATATAATAGATACAACATTAAGCCATGTGAGGTTAATATTTGATTTCAAAATGTATATAAACTCATAACTTGACCATCAAACCATCAATTAGTAGTCTCCTTGTTAAATATAGCCAAATTCTTCTTCTTCCTTATCTTTCTCCCAATGTGCTTAAACTCTTGTTGAAATCCATCCATTTGACTAGCAACCTGATTCATGAGTGTATCATTGCTTCAATCTATGATTTTCCTCCTTGAGGTTCTTGTTAAAATACTTGGACATATCAAGATGATAGCCCTCTAACTTTTGGAAATACCTCCAACAACCCATCCTCTTGAAGGAATCCACATGGTTTTAATCTTGTTCAATGATGCTTGTGTCTGATGTCTCAAATCTGACAAGAGAGCCTAACCTCTCCTTGGAATGGGATCCTTCTTTGGAGCCCTTTGTATTCTGTAGCAAGCTTTCTCTGCACAAGAAATTATTATAACCAAACTTGTTAATGAAACCATTCTTTTGTGTGCAAAATGCTTTTGGAAAACTTGAGTTAATAGCTTTAATCCAAAGCTTGGAGGGAAATTTAGCTTGTTGGTGATGTCCTCCAAAATTCAAAACCTTATCCTCAAATGATGTAAGTGATTTGGCATCATTTCATTATGAAACAATAAACTTACAACCGTTTGTAGTGTGCTATATGGAGAAAACATGGTTTGTGCTACAAACTCGTGACTTTTGGAATTTTGATGTGGACAAGGTATCATAATGATTAAAAATGAACAACAAGGGATAATTATGACACTTAATGACATTTTTTTGGTGTAGGACCCACTCTTAGACTTAGGATGACTAACACTAAGGCATTTTAAAACATGACTAATTTGACTAAGTGACCCTTGAAGACCACTAGTCACCCTTCCAATACAACTGACATGACCAAACTTTGGTGAAAAGAGTGACTTGAGATATTCATAATTCTTGAAGACTAATTTTTTTTTTGACAATTTCAAGACTCAAAAACTTAGTAAGGTTGATTGGAATGGGACATTTAAGGAGCTAACAGTAGCGACTACATTATTGAGGTCAATGTTGACTTCTACATTTTTTCTAGCCACTGACACCGTGTCCATATTATCTATCCTTCTGATGGTGGATTTCCTTTGCTATACCTTTAGTGAAGGGAACCCTTCCAGGAAAAGATGAAAACACTGAACATGAACGTGTCCAATTTCATGGAAACCATGGCATCTGAAAGGTATCTTCCAATAGTCTACCCTTTTATGCGAATTTATGTCTCCATAAAAGATGTCTACACTTCCTACCAATCCTTCCCAAATGTCTACCTCTACTTGGATCCATGCCCAACGACGATCCTTTTTGGAAGCCCAATTTGGCTCGAACCCTGCAAAATTTCCCAGCTTGTTTCCAACTACTTCAAGTGATTTCTTGGACTAGAAGGCCAAAAGAAGCCCAACTAAAATTTCCCATACCTTCATATGGGGAACAGGTTCTTGAATGGGGTCAAAATCCACAGACCAAGATTTTAGAAATAGGTTCAAAGGTCCTCACGTCTATTTTATTCTAAGTAGCTCCACACAGTCTTCTTCTAAATGTAGAAAAAATGAATTCCTACCCCTTGTTAGCACACAGGATTTTGGAGAATAACCAAGCAAGGGTTTGCAGTGTTGGTCTATCCACTTTTGGAGGGCCATCTCTCATGCAGAATTTCCGTTAAACCGAACCACCAACATCTTACCAATGTACAAAGTTACTTCAATAATGGAGATATCCTTGCCAAATACCATTCTTACAATGCCACCCTTCTCCTCGATGCACTTCTTGGGTCTGGAAACAAAAGGGTCCTATATAAGAGTTATTTTTTTGTTCACTTCTACTTCTGTTTCAGAATGGGGTTTTCTTCTGTGAACCAAGTTCGATTACATTTGAACATAGTGCCTCGAAGGGAAGAATTCAAAGGGGAAAATTTCACCATTTGTACGATCTTCGAAGCCATTATCTGTCTCATTAATCCTAGGATTTTAAGCTGAACAATTGCCCTCCTTCACATGATCTAGAATGAGAAAAAAGATGCCAAATCCTATCTCATAGATCGAGGAAAGAGGGAGAATAGATAGGTTTCCTCTTTACAAAAATTCCTTCTGTAAAAAAAAGGATTGATCATGTGACATGATCGTGTCATAGTCCAGATCAACATATTATAGGAGTTCCATTTGACCTATAGGTATGCCTATTCAAGAAGGTTCTCGGAGTTGATGAAGGTGGGAAAGGGGAGAGCGCTAGGGAAGGGAAACAAAAAACAAAAGGGGTAAAAAAAGGGTAGGAGAGGGTCGGAAAAGGAAGGGAGCGGGGGGAGGAGGGACTAAGGCCCTCACATTTGGTCTTATTGGCCAAAGACCATTTGCATGAGTGCTAGTCACATAGCTCCTTTTCCAATGCTCTCCAAGAATATGATTAGTTGTATATAATTTTCTTCTTTTAGTGCTATAGCCATATGGAATTTTCTGAAAAATCAGTAACAATATTTAAGAATACCCATTAGATGATTTTGAATTTATTTTCCTAATAAAATCAAGTCCCCACTAATTCGATGGTGTTTTTCAAAGGAATGGTTTCACTTTTCATTTTTTCTGTGAATTTCTAATAGGGCAAAGAACCTTTTCTACCTTTATAAGAATCTACAAAAATAACATGGCATTAGAATCCTACCCTAATTACCTTATGAGCAGTGATCAAAGGAGAAACATGGCCATGACATACCCTTTCATGTTCTCATTTAAAACTTCAACAACCTTAATAGGACCTACACATCTTAGAAGCATGCCATCGAAATTATTTTTGAAAATAACCGCTGATACATGCACATATATTATGGTTTTCATATTCAAGGATCTAATATCCTTACTTGACATTTCAATTGGGAATTTCCTTGACATGATATAGAATATGATATTTTTATACCATTGGTCTATTGACAAAGGAGGATATTGACACGAAGGAGCTATGAGATTCAAGTCAACATTGATTATTGTTGCATGTACTCCCGCTATCAATTTGCACAATCCATGTCCTCTAACTACCTTGGGTTTAACTTATAAGTCATACTTTTGTTTCTTGGTTGACCAGTTTTCCATATTTTGTATATTAGAGGCTAGTTCAACATCATTTTAACTAGAGGAAAAGTAACATTAGCCACAACATGAGCTAAAATAACATAATTCTTGGAGTGAGTTGTCACCTTTACTAAAGAAAATTATTGTTTTTCAATAAGGGAATACCTCAAATCTTAATATTGCAAGACTTAACTCATGAAATATATAGGTTTCTCCTTCCCTTCATGATTTCTTTGAGTGAGTATGACTACAATATTCTCCTTGGTAAAAATAAGTAAAACGTGAAATCTTCTCTAGATTTTGATTGATCAATGGTGGAGCATTGGTTATGGTAGATTTAATATTGTTAAAGGTTTCTTGGATTTACAGAGTCCACTCAAAGTTATTCTTTCTTAAATATCTCATTTGTTAGTCTTAATAATAATGGATGCATAATTGGGTACAAATCTTCTTACAAAGTTAGTATTATGGAAAAGGGACTAAATTATGTTCTTATCCGCAGGGGGTTAAAATTCATTTATAGCTTCGATCCTCTTGGGGTGAAATTAAATTCCCTTCTCATTGATAATGTATCTTGGAAACTTTCCATCAATCATAAAAAATAAACACTTATTTAGGTTGAATGATATGTTGTATCTTCTACATTGGATAAAAACCTCTCTAAGATGAGCCAAATGTTCTTCTGAAGCCTTTGAGCACACATTGAGATAATCTTTATAATCAACCATAATTTTCCAAATTAGATCATGGAAATAATGATCCATTTCTCTTTGGAGCATGGCTCCAACATTCATTGGGACAAAAGTCATACAAATGTAAGCATAGGTTCCCCATGGTGTTGTAAAGGCCATCTTGTGTCAATCTCCTTCAACCATTAGTATTTGATTATACCTTGAGAAATTGTCCAACATTGAAATGAACATCGATCCCATCACCTACTATAATAATAACTCCATGTTAGGAAATATATAGTTATATTTCAAATATGATTTACTCAAATCCAAAAAAGTTAACTGAAATTGATTCGTAAATGAGGGACTTATATTCCACTCACTTCACCAACATGGAGCCTCTTCATAAATGTATTTGTTCATGATAATCTCTACTCAATATTTGTTACATGGACTATTCTTGTGTGTAACTTACACACAAGAAAACAATTGGAAATGAAATGTCAATCGAGTCTCTAAGTTTAATATCCTCTGTTATTGTTCACCAATAGGTATTAAAGTCCCCGGTCTACTTACTATGGAAAAACAAGGCCAACCAATTTGACAATGTAGTGATTATTGTTCATTCAACACTTTAGTTATCGTTCTCTGGATGATTGAACACAATAATGTACATGGATCAACCCAACACTTCTAATGTCATTAATCAAATTAATGTAGAAATCAATTCAAAGTTCCATTGAATGTCCAACAAACATAACAAGCATTCTTTTAATTGCATCAACATGCTTTCCAAAATTATTTATTAAAAAAAAGATAAGGTAAAATATATATGACCATTCCCTTGCTCTTAAATGGTTTATTAAAACTCCATGGTTGTTTATACCAAAAGTTTCCACCAACACCTTTTATTGATACTTCAACGACAAAAAAAAATATGACTTCAATGGTAAATAAAGCAATGTAAGCGACAAACAAGATAGGTTTCTTTGTCAACAATGTAGAGAAACACCTCTGCACATAAGCTGAGATTGACTCAACAATTGGGATGAAAAATCATCCTTTACATTGCAAGGAGAATATGCACTTTCAATGTCAAGGGAAGGATACCTTGGATTTACCACTTAGTAAGACACCATACAATCAATACCTAGGACATTCCAACATGTATAAACCACAACAACACTTGAGGATATATTATTCTAGCATTAATTAAGAGCAAAGGTGTATTTTCAAAGGGCTACATCAACTAAACAAGAGCATGGGACAATACCAAAATGCCAAATTATGGATAATGGGATAAATTCACAACGTGCCTTAGGATTTGACAAGGCATGAGAGAGTGAATGCATCTATATGTAATTGGGAAAATTCACTATTATCTACAACCAACCACTCGATGGAGGGACAACAATAGATTACCATTAATTGTGTACGACCTCATGAAGTCGACCTCTTGTTGTGTATGGTCGCATTAATGAATTAATCAATGTGTGTGGTTTGTATGCGTGTCAAACAACCTTTATAGACTCCAATTTAATAACTTAGGGAAAAAAATCAAAATTTGGCTAAAAGGATGCCACAACCAAATTGCCACAGCCATAGATCTCAAAAACCAAGGTGGATTGAATAGTGGTCATCTTAGAGTTGTTGTCCCTCATCACTTGCCAATGAAAGAATTGATTTCTAAATAAGACTAACATAAATATAATTGGTGATTCTTAATCATCACCATTTTCAAATTCAAAGTAACACATTAAACAAAATAATACCATCATTTCACACAAAGACATTACTCCAAAACCACAGAGAAATCCATACAGAAAGACATCATATTCACCCTAGAAACCCAAATGGGAAAACCTCTTGGCCAGCCCAAAAATCCCTTTGTGGGCATAATTGCATTGAGATATAAATAGAGATGAGGGAAATGGGAAGGTAAATATACTTGGCCTTTCATTTCCCATTCCCAACTCTCTTCTTTCCTATTTTCATTTTTCTTTCTCATTTTTTTTTCTCTCTCTTTTTCCTTTAATTTTTTATTGTGTGAATTGTCCTTTTCTTTTATCTAACATTTATTAATTAGATTTCACTTAGGTTCTGAATATTACAACCATTTTTCTTGTTTGGATCCATTTAAGATCACACCTCCCCATTGAGAGGCTTTTTGGTCTCTAAAATATTTTAGGAAACCAATCTCTAGATCAACGTGCCTTCTCTTTGCTTCTCTAGAGCATGGCTATCAAATTTAGCTCTTAGATATATATTTGAATATCTATTCAGATCTAGTTTTGGATATGATTTGGCTTTGGTTGTTGGCTTAAATTGTTCCCATAGTGAAAAAGTATGCTCACTGACTCCTTGCTATGAGAAATCTTCAGATCCAAACTCTTTAATCAAAATTCATTACCATGCTCAACATGCAAGTCCCTTTCATTCTCAAACTTGGAGACACTATATCTTGGAAGCCAATGGAAGCCAAGACAAATTATGGTCTTTACTTGTTTAGTGAGATCCCAACAAACATATTCCATCACATAGCAAATCCACAAGAGGAAGTGTGGGCTGTCCTCTTCAACTATGATCAATTGCTTTCCAACATGGAAACGTTTCTTTGTTGTAATGTCAATTGAATGACAGTATTCTTGTGCAATCACAACACCTTCTTCTTCTTATAATAGTTGAAATGTGATGTAACCACTATAATCCCTAGTTTAATTAGTGCATAATGTAGATATGGATGTGGCTATGGAAAAATGATGTAATATGCGAATTGCATTTCTAAAGTTTATTAAATAAAATGTGATGCCAACTATTGGGGGACATGGATAGAATGAATACTGAAGACTGAAGAACCAAGTTGTCAGGCTTGCATGAGAATTGAGTTGTCGGGATTGAAGAGTGAACTCCTGTGATATTTGTACTGCAACAAAAAGCTTGTGGCTAATTTTTTCCTGGTAGTTTTCCTAGCAGTGAGTTTCCCTTGAGTTCCTAGTAGTGATATTTTTGTTCACCTGTGTCATAGATACCTTGATATGAATGGGATGCTTGAGGGGTTGAGAGTAGTGAAGGGGTACATTTATTGGTTTGGGTAGGTCGAGAGGAAGAGATTTTAAGGAAATCCATGATAGCTATAGGAGAATACCAATGGGTTGTGGGATTATTTGAGTTGTGAGTGGACAATGAGAGACAACCTCTTTTGTGGATTCCTAGCCCTAGCTAAGGGGTGAATTGCTATTGAGATCCAGAACAATAAGTTTATGGTTGGGTGGAATGTCTATCTCAAGCAGTTGGTTGAACAACTGTTTAGAAATATAAGTGTTTTATTTGTTTTCTATGTTGCATTATGAGTTTTAATTGTTGTGCATTAATTATGTGTATGATAATACTTTATATGATACTAGGATGAATTTCATAGCTACATTCATGTTTATTTAGAATGTTGTAGATACATTTAATTAATGATATTAGAAAATGGTTAAATGTGTGTGTTTTCCTGTAGCTAGTAATCTATAGGATATGTTAGCAGAAAATTTGTATTTTTATGTGTATTCCTCATGTAATGAATATCAATCAAGATGTGGTATGCTACATATTGGTATTAGAGCTCAAGGTTCAACACTGAGATTGTATGGGCCAATGTCAGTGTGAAATTGGTAGAATTTTGTTGTTGCAGAGTTTCACCTATGACAAATTTTGGGAAAAATGGTGAAAACATAGTGAAATCCTCAAATTTATAAACAATTCAGGTCAAAATTTCCCTCAGAACCATCTAAGAAGTGATCAAGGACATCAATCTGCAGGTTGTAGAGATAAATTCAAATTGGAAGGTAAAAATTTATGTTTTAATGGAAGCTGAAGAAGTTTGATGGATCGATGACCGAGATCCCATTTGATTTTGAGATCAATGGCCCAAATTCATCCTATATTGATACAAAAAAATTAATTTTTCGAAATTGGAAAAAAGGAATAGATCAAATGACAAGATTTGCTTTCAGAGTTGGCAGAATAGAGAAAATCAATGACCAATACTCATCGACATAGTTGGGAGACGTATGGTGAATCAACAGACAAGATCATTGTGATTGGGAGATCGACGACCCATATTCATCCTTGATTTTGGTCAAAAATTTCTAAGTGTCAGAGTTTGACGAAATTCATGAGTGAATTTATTTTACTAAGAGAAATCATTGATTGTTGATGGTTGGGTCGAAAAAATCGACGAATTCTTTATCTGACCCAAGAGAAATCACCAATTGCCGATGGTTGGGTTGGAAAAATAAATGAAGTGAATTTAGTTCGATAAGAGAAATTACCGACTGTCGATGGTTGGGTTGGTGAAATCAAGGAAGCTTTTCATTTGACCAAGAGAAAACATCGATCACCAATGGTTTGTTTTGAAAATTCAACGAAGTGTTTTGTTCGACCAAGAGAAATTGTCAATCATCGATGGGTGGGTCAAAAAATTGGTGAAGTGCTTCATTCGTCCAAAATAAATTTCTAATCGTTGATGAAGGGAGAGAGGGGGGTGAGGTTTCATGCCATTTCCTCATCCATGTGTCATTCCATGTCATCATCCATTTTCATGCCATGTCACCATCCATGTGTCATGACAAATCAACGCCCATGTGTCTTTCCATGTCAACATACACGTGCCATGCCATGTTAGCATCCATGCGTCATGCCACATCAGCCAAGTTTCCACATTGGCCAAGGAATCATTGATCACCGATTATCGGGGTTCGACAAAATTCATGAACAATTTTAGTTCACCAAGAAATTTTCCAATCATCGATGATCAGGGTTCAGTGAAATTTGTGAACAAGTTTGGTTTTCCAAGGAAAATCATTGATCGTCGATGGAGTTTTGGATGTTGGGGAAAGGACGGTCCAGATTGATCTCAAGTTGGTGATCAATAGTGAGGATTCATCTGCGAACCTGGGAAAATTTTATCACATCAACTACTGGGATTACTCCCAATTTTGAGATCAAAGAATCAGATTAAAAGATTGTTACAACAGTAAATCAGTTGATTTTCTATGAAAATTTTCAGATTTTTGAAGGTCATCAAATTGTAAGGGAATTTTGAGGCCCTAAATAACATTTTTAGGTAGGATAAATCGTGATAACTATGTTTACCATTTCTACAGAAAGTCTCTATTGCTCAAAATGAAAGAACTCGACAGGAGATTTCCAATGAGCCATTTTGAGCAGAAAATAGAGCCATTGTGAGGAAGTTACAACTAAAATAGTACAAGGTATAATTTAAGCACCGATTTACTTCTAGAGGGAATACATCATTGCTCTTAAGTCAGTTTGGTGACATAGGAGTAGTCTGTGGAAATATAATGGATCAATCTGGGTACTTGAAACTCTATAGGATGGGAGATAAGACACATGCAACAGTAAGGGGTAAAAATGAGAAAACAATCTAAACTTCTGCAGACCATAACTTTATGCTCAGAGCTCTGATTTGAGAAAATGAGTAGTCAATGGAAATCTAATGAATAATAAAATCACCATGTGCACCCATAAAATTGTTTTAAGTAGTAGAAATTGCAGTCAACTCAAAAGAAGATGAATGGTGGCCTTAAAGAGTAGAAAATTATGCATTTTTTTTCCAGAGCTATGAATATTCATTTTTGTATAACAATAATTTTATTGCATGCACATTTTCTTGTAGAGTTAAAGGTACATAAAGGAATATTTGGTTCCCATATGATAATTAGATATACAAAAGATTCCTAAGGGTCATACAACCATGAAGAGGAAATCAGAGGGCTACATGTGAGCATGGGAAATTCTGAGACATAGTCCAATGTAAGAAGAGGCAAGGATGAGCCTGTGGAGCTAGTTGACACTATGAGAATATTGTAGAGAGAAGTAGAGAGCTACAGGGAAGATAATAAAAATATTATGAAATCCCAGGAGGATCTTCTATAGAGTTTGAACATATTGCATAGACAAGTCAACAAGGATTCTGGATCAAAGCAAGAAACTAGTGGGGCAAGTGGTAGCATCTAGATCCCATAAAAGAAGGGATGATCATGGGAATGATAGAAAGTCAAGAAGTATGAGTAGGAATCATCATTCCCCAGAGAAATCAACTAGGTTATCTCATGCAAGTTTAGGACCAGGGAGAAACCCAAGTGTATCCTTTGTTAGGAGACAGAGTAGAAGACCCAAGTTAGAAAATTTACATGGTGAAGTCAAGAAAATCAAACCCCCAACTTTTAATGGAGAACATATAAAGGGAGAAGAGGTTAAATCATGACTATTGGAAATGAAGAAGTATTTCTAGCTGCATGATTACTCCTTAAGAGTAGAAACCAGAATTGCAACCTACCAGCTACAAGGAAAGGAAACCATGTGGTGGGATCAACTTAAGAAAGCCAAGCACCTTGATGAGAAGAAGGTCTCATGGAGACAATTGAAAGGATATTTCCAAGAGATATATTTTTCATATCATTACTATGAAAGGATGATAAAATATTTCTTTGAACTCAAGTTGGGAAGCATGAAAATGGATGAATATGACAATAGGTTCTTTGAGCTGCTGAAGTATGTTGGCTTCATAAAGGATGAGAAAGTAAAAATACAAAGATTTTTGAGTGGGTTGACTTCCTTATACAATGACAAGATACACTATGATAACCCCATGAATTTGAAGGAGACTATAAGGAGAGAAACACACTTTTATGAGTAGAGCAGAGGGAGGCCAATCCTCAAAAAAGCATGGAATGACAAGATGAAGGGTAAGAAGGAACAAAGGTAGAAAGGTTTTAAGCCATCCTTTTTCAGGAATAGATCCCAAGAAAATAAAAAAGGTCAATCATCCTAGAATGAGCCAAGGATGGCATATTCTTTTGGGAAAAGGCCAAGGCAGTAACCCATGAAGTGTTGGGGATGTGAGGGATATCATTTGTATAGGGAAATCCCTCACAAAGATGAAAGAATGAGGTCTCCCCACAATATTCAGGAGGCTAAAACAATGGAAGACATTGGAGGAAACATGCCAAGGATTTATACAACCTTAGAAAATAAGCAAGTAGAATATCATCCCCCCATGATTGAAGTGGAAGGTAAGATTGAAAACCAACCCATATCAATTTTAATTGATTATGGATATAGCCATAGTTACATAAATCCTAAAATTGTTGAAATATTTCATTTACAAAGAAGTAAGCATAAGAAATCTTGGATAGTTTAGTTAGCCATAGGGGCTAAGAGGAAAATCAGTGAGTTGGTCAAATATTGTGCAATAGACATGAATGGAATTAACACAAAGGTAGATGTGAACATCATACCATTAGGTTCATATGTCTATCTAATTGTCATGGATTGGTTGGAAAAACACCACATTGTCCTAGATTGTTACAACAACACAATCACTTGTATTGATGAAGAGGGGTAGGAAGGTAAGGTTTAAGGCATTCCAAGGGCTGTGGTTCTTAGAGAAGTTTCATCCATGAAATTGAAAAAGAGTTTCAGGAATGGATGCCAAATTTTTGTATCCCATATGGAAGAGGCAACCAGAGATAAAATGACAAGTATTGAAGACCATCCAGTCTTGAAGGATTTTGGAGATTTTTTGGGGGAGATTTCATGACTTCCACCAAAGAGAGACATTGATTTCTCTATTAATTTGGTTCTAGGAGTTTCCCCAGTGTCCAAAAATCGTTATAGAATGGGAACACCAGAATTGAAGAAGTTGCATATGTAGCTTGAAGAACTTATAAAGAAGGGGTATATACACCCAAGTGTGTCACCTTTGGTTGCTCCAATTCTTTCTATGAAGAAGAAATATGGAATCTTAAGGATGTGTATTGATTTTAGACAACTAAATAAGGTCACCATAAAGAAAAAATATCCTTTTCCAAGGATTGATGATCTTGTTGAAATTACTAAGACAACTGAGAGGGGGGGGTGAATCAGTTGTAATTGAGCTTAAACAATTTTAAGTCTATTAAAACAATATTAATCTTTCTTCAAGTGATCATCAACAAT
>JZKD02S2155930.1:823096-841187 GCA_000966675.3 Picea glauca
TTTCTCTGATATACTTGGTTTGAGAAATAAAAATTCCTTGGTTTCTTTGACGTATCTGAAATCCCAGAAAGAAGGATAGTTCTCCAAGTAACAACATTTCAAATTCATTCTGCATATCCTTTGCAACAATGAATACGTTTTATGTAATTGAGTAGCAAAGTCATGCATATTTTTTTGACATATGGACAAAGATGGATTCATGAGATATTTGATAGGTATAAACAAATATACGATATTGGATGAAAGCATATTAACAATTGGAATCAGTAGAATTAGTGGAATCAGTAGACAAGTGGAATCAATTAGTCATGGGAAGGAAAGCAGTGAAAGACACAACAAAACAGGGAAGAGAAACCATTAACATATGCTATATCGTCAGAAGGAAATTGTTGAAAAGTATGGTCATTGATGTGAACTTGAAAAGCCATGGAGATTTGAAGTCAAGTAATTTTTTGAATGTGTTATATATATGTCAGTGAATTACAACAGGAAGCGCCAATGGACAAGAAACCTTGAAAGAGAGGAAATGATGTACAAAAATACCACATTTATCTACACAACATATTTAAGAAAAGTCAAGGGAGAAATTTTTTCAAAGAAAGATATCAAGAAAGAAAGACCAGAAGAATGAAGACAAGGGGAGACATATTGACATGAGGAGCTACCATTTTATCAAAGGGGGAGAAAGAGAAACACCAAAAGAGAAAGAATAGAAGCATGAAGACAGGGGGAGCAGCCCCAAGGGGATATACCCTTTTCCATTGATGTCAAAGGGGGAGAGACAAACAAGTGGAGGGAAAAATCGGGAGCATTGGTCACAGGTGGAGTATGTGTGTTTCCATCAATGCCAAAGGGGGATATTGTTGGAAAGTTAGTTGTCATTAATTTTAAGTCTAGATGAACTGTAGAAGCATTTATGTCAATTGTAGAAGCTAAGTGGTTGAAAATCCCTAGAGGTGTGGTCATGAAGCCTGAAGTTGTTTGACGAAAAAGAGGATGAAGGACATGGAATATGCATGAAAACCCCTAATATATGGATAGTCCTTGTCATTCCATTTCTAACGTGTAACATCCCCAGTTAAAAATCAGCTATGCCACACAAAAAATTTCATTCCAACTGTATATATATATATATATAAAATTTTAAACATACAAATATATTCTGCAATTACATAGCTTCATACAAAATAAAAATAGGAATACAAATGCAACATACACAAGATAAACCCATAAAAATAAACGCATGTATAAATACGCATCATATAAATTAACACACAATTGATACTTATCTTTGGTATAAGACCAATAACTACATGCATACCTTCCACAATCCTCCCATCCTTAGACCACGCTACTCAGAACTCTCAACAGTGGGTCACCCTCGATCTAGGTCTAAACTCCACCCGAGTAAAGGGATTCCTAGCCAGGATGATGTATCTCAAATAGTAGGAACAACTCTGTCATGTGCCAACTCAAACTAGCATCCCACAGTCTGGCATTCCCCACATGCCTGTCCCACCCCAAGAAGTGTGCCCCTTCTCTGCTCAACAGTACTTTGGCTGCCCTAATTCCCTTCCAGGGCTTCAACAATAGGTCAAAGAGGAAGTCTCAGAGCACTGTAGCTGTAGTTTGGCTCCCTTAGGAAATCAATTCCCAACAATTCTCTCACTTGGAGAGAGTTTTTCATGAGCCTGAAAACCCACCTCTTCAATCCATGGGCCTGACAACCCACCTCTTCATTCCATCTCTTAAGTCAACTAGGTATAGGTACATTGTTGGACAACTGAGAGGGGGGGGGTGAATCAGTTGTCACTGAGCTTAAACAATTATGCTTCTTTTAAAACTCTTTGTAGAAACATTGAATGATGATCACAATAATGCAGATAAATAAACACAGGCATATTCAACATCAGTCACATATATGAGAAACACAGAGACAGATATTTTCCAAGGAAACCCATACAGGGTAAAAACCTCTTTTTCTTTATATGATAAGTAATAATTACATTCTTTACATTATCATACATATTAGCACCAACTCATAATGAGGCTACAACCTCTGTTTAGCAAGCTGCAACTTGCTGAGAGCACCAACTCTCTATTTTCTCTAGCAACCACTAGAAGGAAGCACCAACTAGAAGGAAGCACCAACTCCCTGTGTTCAAGCACCCACTTGAACCTCTGAGGACAATAGTCCTCCCTAGAACCTCCCAACCACCTTGAAATATTGATTCTGTATTACTCAAACTTATTACAGTGATATAATGTTCAACAATGGCTTACCAGACTCATCACTGTTCTGCTGCATTTCATTACTCTGTCTGCCTCTTTGCCTTCCTGCACACCTCACTTGCGTTGTCTGTTCTTCTACCTTTTAAGCTCTGTGTGCCATACCCATTCACTGCACAGATCCTCTTTTTTTCAATTTAGCTATTGCACTCTCCTTCTTCTTCACACAAGAATCACCTTCACCAGCTACAATCACAGCAAACTCTAACAGTAACAACAACCCCATCTCTTCTCTGTACCGTGTATTTCTAGCTTCTGTGCATGTTGTGCATGCAATGTTCGCAATGCCTCTACATGATGACTCCACACCGTTATCCTCCACCTCTCAAGTGCTCTGTCTGATCATCATCGTGACTCTTCAGCTTCTCTGGTGGTTCGCCCTGCATGTCCAACATCTATGTATGTTATACTGAGATTCCTCAGTCTCTCTGGTAGTTTGAGACTCTTCGTCTTCTCTGAGACAGTCGAACTCATAATCTCCATCGACCCTGATCGACGATTCATGATCTTGATGAATCAACGGTCTTAATCTCATCATGATCTCGCATCTCGTTGTTCCTTCGATGGAGATTTTCATCACTCCAAGTCGCGATAGGCGAGACTCAGAGATGGATCTTAGATCAACGGTCCACATCTTTTGGTGTGTTGACGGTCAATATATTTTCGCGATCTTGCGTCTCGCTTATCCTAAGATGGAGATTTTCGTCACTCCAAGTCGCGATAGGCGAGACTCTGAGGTGGATATTTATGGTGCTCTGATATTTTGCCACGCGTCCTCTTGATCCAATGGTCCATGATTAAATCACGATCTCGCATCTCGTTGTTCCTTTGACTTTCCAGTCAGCGACATGACGATCTTTCGCCATGTGTCCTCTTGATCCAACAGACCACGATTAAATCGTGATTTCGCATCTCGTGAATCTGGAGATGAATCATATCGACTCTCCAAGTCACGATCCGTGAAAATCTGAGATGGAGCTGAGATCAACGGTCCATATCTGATCTCTATTTAACGACTGCGATTGAATCGCGATTTCTCATATCGCGAAATCGGCATTCTTGATGTATTGGGTTCTTTGCCTCCCCAAGTAGCGATCCGTGAAACTCTGATATGGTGTCCATCTGTCGACGTCACATGTGGATTGACACGTGTTGAATACTGCCACGTGTCACTCTGATTCATGACTTACATGTGCCTGAAATGTTGAATCAGTCTGACACTTGTCATTACCTGATTGTGCCACGTGTCCCTAGCTGATGTGGTCTGCTATCATGAGTTGGATCGATGGTCTAGATCACATCTTGATCTGACGGTTCAGGTTCAGTCAGGATTTCACACATCGGGAAATCGAGGTTCTTGAGGTCAAGTGATTTTTTCATTTCAAAGTCCCGATCCCCGATTCTCCATGCAGAGGATCAACGGTCCAGATTCAACCTTAATCTGATGGCTCAGATTACATCGTGATTTCACATATCGCAAAATCAACATTCCTGATGTCAAGTGACTTTGTCATTTCAAAGTCCCGATCCCCGATACTCCATGAAGAAAATCAACGGTCTAGATCTCATTCTTGGTTCAATGGCTGCGATTGCATCGCAATATCGCATATCGCGAAATCGACATTCTTGTTGTCAATGTTCTTTGACAACTTCAACTCGCGATCCTTGAAACCTCGACAGGGAGTCGGATCAACGGTCCACATAACCCCTTGGGATGGATGGTCCTCCTGCTTTCAGGATTTTGTGAGCCCATTTTCTCCTTGCACTTTAAACACCGTGTAGGTTTTCCCCGATCCAACGGTGGTTGGATCCTGCGCTCAAATCTAACGCCTGAGATCTATTCTCCTCTTATGTGCGCGCTCTTCTTGATTTTATTCATATCTGATAGCCCTCATGCTGTCAGGAATTTAGGATGGGATCCAACGATCAACGACGCTTCTCCTCCATGCTTACACATCCCTTTTACTTGGAATAATTTCGACTCTGTGCTAATTCCTCGTGAGCCTACATTGTTCCTGTTTGTCCATCGATGCACACTCTGATCCTGCCATCTTCACTGTTGTACTTGCCAGCGTTTCCTTCGATCATTCGATCTTCTTGTCCTTATCTTCTATTTGCCTATTGATCATCGGTGTTGTACTCAACTCATCATTATTGCTGTACTTGCCATCAATGACAAGCTTATGCTTCCTGTAAAACATTTGCCAACATACATGTGATGGAAGAAATAGAGTTCGGGTATGGAATAGGTGATGGAAACAACAATGTTCAGGTAAGGAACAAGTGATGGCAGCAACGACCTTCGGGTAAGGTACTAGTGCACTACTCCTCATGGGAAAGATACGGGTTACTACTAGAGAAGTGCATGCAGGATGCATAGGTCGAATGATGGAGAGAATGGAGTGCATGGTGAATCAAATGGAAAAATGCACTAAGGATGAACTCTTTGCATGCATGTCCAAATTGGACACTTGTCAGGTTGAGATACACTTTGGCCCACATGTCCCCATCCTTCAAACTCAGGATAAAATAATTATCCCCCACCTTAGCCTTTAGGAATATATTATAATATTCCCTTGGAGATAAGCCCTCTAGCTTAGCCCCTTTCCTAGGATCTTAGCCCCCCCTTTCCCTTCCTAGTGGATTTTAGTCCCCCATACTCTTTATTGTGGTTGGTATACATGCAAAGATGTATTTTATTAATGATATGAGTGTTTACATATACAAAAATAGGCTCACTGGCCTTTAGCATCTAGGCTCTCCGGCCTAATAATCTCATAAGCGTTCTGGCCTATAATAACCTGGCTCACTAGCCTATAAAACATATTTAAATTTACAATTGGGGCTCGGTTTTGGGGTATTACATCCCCCTCCCCTTATTTATGCACTATCTGCAGTGCAATATGTATACACATTTACCACCAAAATTTCAAAAACCTTCAAAAAGATGCGGGTATTCTGCCCACATAGCATCCTCGTGCTCCCAAGTTGCATCCTCAAGACCGTACCGGGTCCATTGGAACTTTACTAGCTCTATGGCTCAATTCCATAGCTTCTTGATCTTTCGGTCCAATATGCACACCAAATGCACCTGAAAAGCGCCTTCTTGATCCACTTGAATTACATTCCAATCAACAACATGATTAACATCAAGTATATACTTTTTGAGAAATGATACATGGAATACGTTATGAATAGACATTGATGCAGGCAATGCAAGCATCTATTCTACATGCCAAATCCTCTCTAGGATTTCAAACGACCCACAATAACAAGATGCCAACTTTGAACAATTTCCCAACTTCAAGGAACTTATTTTGACCTTCACTTTCAAGAATACATGGTCACCCACTTTAAATTCCCTGTGAGTTCTTCCCTTATCAGCGTAGCTTTTCTTCCTATCTTGAGCAACCTTTAAATTCTATTTTATTTTTCACATCTTCTCTTCCATTTCCCTGAGTAATTATGGCCCAACCAATACTCTATATGTTGGGTTGTCCCAACTTACATGTGTGTTGCACCTTATGCCATAAAGTGCCTCAAATGGGCTCATCTTTAAAGATGCTTGGTACCCATTGTTATAAGTAAACTCTACCAAGTGTAGGTAGTCTTCCAATTTTGATGGTTTATCCATCAAATACATCCTCAACATATCCTCAATCACTTTATTCACCTTCTTTGTTTGTCCATCAGATTCTGGATGATAAGTTGTGCTAAAATTCAAATTTGTTCCAAATCTGTTAAATAATCATTTGCAGAAATTTGATGTAAATTTTGGATCTCTGTCAGACACAATTGTCTTGGGTATACCATGTAGTCTATCAATTTATCTCATAGAAATATCATAAACATTGGTTCCCTTGTGAGTGAGATTTACTGGAATAAAATGGGCAGCTTTAGTAAGCTTATCCACCATGACCATGATAAAATCATGTTGCTTGCTTGTTCTGGGTAGTTTGGTGATGAAATCCATCATTACAACTTCCCATTTCCACTCAAGAATGGGTAATGGATGTAGCAAACCATCTGGGTGTATATTCTCAGCCTTAACCTTTTATCATTCCAAACATTTGGCAATAAAATCAACAACTTCTTTCTTCATGCTTGGCCAATAATATTGGCTCTTGACAACTGTAATAGTTTTATGATAACCTGGGTGCCCAACATAAGGTACATTATGCATTTATTTCAATCTCATATTCTTCAATTCTTGAGAATTTGGTACATATTTCTTCCCCTGTACATGAGAATTTCATCATTTCCCAACTTATAGTCTTCAGTTTTCTGCTGCAAAATAACTTGTCGTAGTTTTGTTATTATTTCCATGTATTGCAAGTATGATTTTGCAGCCTCCAAGATTCTATCCTTCAAATCTGATTGGTACATGTTGATGGTTGTAGCATGCAACTCATGCACCTTTCTGCTAATTACATAAGCTACCTTGTTATCTTTCCCTTTGATATGCTTTATATCAAAGTCATATTCACTGAGAAATTCTAACCACTTGCTTTGTCTGGCATTTAGAGTTGGTTGGTCAAATAAATATTTCAGACCATTATGGTTTTTCCTCAACTCAAACTTTTTTCCCATGAGGTAGTGCCTCTACATATTCAAGGAATGCACTATGGCTACCAACTCCAAATCATGACTAACATAGTTCCTTTCATGCTCCTTCAACTTCCTTGATTCATAACATACAACATATCTATTTTGACTGAGGACTCCACCAAGTCCTTCTTTACATGCATCAATGCATACAATGAAGTCTTCACTTGGATCAACAATCCTTAGTATTGGAGCACTGGTTAATAAATGCTTCAAGTGTTGGAAATTCATTTCACACTCCAATGTCCAATGAAAATTCACTCCCTTCTTTTGCAAGGAAGTGATCGAGTGTGGAATCTTTGAGAATCCTTCAATAAATATTTTGTAGTAGCCCGCAAGGCCCATGACTGATCTGACCTTTGTCACATTCTTTGGTTCTGAACATCCTCTAATGGTCTCAATATTTTCAAGATCCACTGCTATCCCTTCCTTAGATATGATATTCCCAAATAGTGAATTTGCTTCTAATAAAATGAGCACTTGCTCAATTTGGCATACAACTAATTCTCCCTTAATACTTGTAGTACCATTCTCAAGTGTTGTTCATGCTCTTCCTTCGACTTGGAATATATAAGAATGTCATCTAAAAATACAATGACAAACTTATCTAAGTATTTTCTGAAAATACCATTCATTAGACACATGAAGACAACTGATGCATTCGATAAACCAAATAGCACAACCATGAACTCATAATGCCCATACCTTGTTCTGAAAGAAGTCTTGATGATGTCTTATTCTTTAATTCTTACCTGATGATATCCTGACCTGAGATAAATCTTGGATAATATTTTCTCATCCTTCAACTGATCAAAGAGGTCATCGATCCTTGGCAAAGGATACTTATTCTTCACAGTTACCTTATTCAACTTCCTGAAGTCCATGCAAAGTATCAATGTTCCATCCTTCTTCTTCACAAATAATACTGGGGCACCCCAAGATGAAACAATTGGGCATATATACCCCTTCTGTTGGTTACTAATTCCCTTATCGTGTTATATAAGTTATTGACCCAAGGTTCATGTCATTCGGGGTTCCAACAAAGCCTCTAAAACTATCTGCCCTCCTGGTAAACCAGAAGGCAACACAACACCCAAAAAGTATTGCGCAGTCTCACCCGAGATAGCTTTAAATGGGTGAATGTAAGACTCAGGTGTTTACAACCTAGGACAGAGTAGGGGATAAAGGGTTTCTTGATTAAGGCCCCGTACTGCAAGTTGTTACCGTAATCTACTTATTTCTTGAAATCCCATATGTATATTTCATAGTTTAATTCCAACAAAGTATAAACAGATTCATAACAATGTATTAACTCATTCATCAAGATTAACCATTAATTACTAAAAGAAAGTAAAGGCATGCAACCATTCAACACATTACGCAAGGATTACTGTGGTTCACCCCCTCCTAGGCTACGTCCACAAAGATTTGGCTCTTGGCTCTTTTATTATGGTAGTTCTGCAATTTCGGCACCATGTGCTTACAATTCTCCACAAAGCTGGGTAAGATATATGTGAGGTGAACTAGCTTGTACCAGGCTCTACAACCTGCGGTCCAATCCTTAGATCTACCTTCTCTTGTATATCCTTTGCTCAACAGCTTACAAAATCGGTTCATACAGCTAAACTCTAACAATAACAACGAACAATGACGACCAACCCTATATGATACTTTCATATCTATATTTATACATTTTGGGCTCTTCATCCATTTACAGAATATTACCAAAACCCTAACCCTTCTTATGTTAGGTCTTTCTCCCATGCGTGTGTTGTTCTTCCTCCATCTATCGCTTTCCTTTGTTCACGCTTTTTTTCATGCGTGCGTGTTGATATTTTTCCAGTTGTTTCTTCAGTTTTATGCACGCTTTATTTCCCATGATCATTCTTATTTCCACTTTGTCCTAGTGCCAACAGGCCCCCAACACTAACAATCCCGAGTCACCTAATTGCTATGTGCTTCCTCGATCTCCTTGGTGATCATTTGGAACTTTTCCTACAAATTTGCTTCTTTTGTCAGTGTCTGCGTGGTTATCTCCTTGATGGTGTCGACTGTCTGAGCTACCACTTTATTACTCATCAGTCTTGTGCATTCTAGCTGAGTCTATGTTGTCTGTGTTCTGGCTTCTTCTGCTTGTGCAAGTACTTCTGCTACCTATTCATGCAACGATTCTATTTGAGATTGACGCTCATGTTTCTGTGTTTACGCAGTGATAAGTTCTGACTGCATCTTATTCAACTCTTGCATTCCCTTGAATTGTTATGGAATTGGTATGGTATTATGTCATTGCTTGAGTTCTTGGATCATTGCAATGATCCTCTCCTCCTCCTTGTCCCAGTGTTGGACCTATGGATCCTCTTCCATCTTTGTCCAAAGTTGCTCTGGTTTATCCAACAAGTTGATTTCCATGCCAACCTATTTCTCTAGCTCCTACAATTGCATTGTTTCTTCCTGCTTCCTTTTGTCCTTCACTACTAGTGGAGTTGTCGGTCTAATCTATCCGCGGAGAGTCTCGATCTGCTTCTGATACTGATCAATTTCCTGTGCAATATGGTCGATCTTTTCTACGACTGGGAGTTCATTTCCTTGTGCAGTGGTTGGAAGTTTCCCAAAAATTTCTTCCAGTCTGTGTTCCAACTCGTTTCTACGTTCCTTCTCCTCCTGAGTTTCAGATTTGGCCTGCGCACAAACTGTTTCTAGCGCTTCCCGCTTCTTTGTTTCTTGCTGCAACTCAACTAAGTTTTTATGTTCATGAGATTGCATCTCATGGTTGACACTAACCTATAGTTTATATAATTATATTGATGGAATCCATGTCAAGACCAATTGGATACGATCCAAATCCTTCAGTGGTGTCTATCCGACAATTTCATCCATTTGCAACATGCTAGGATTTATGTAGACCGTGGAATGTGCGTGTGGCATTGGAAGAAATGGGTTGTGTTCTTATATCTCCACCCTTTCTGTGGTCTATATGATTGATGGCTCTATTCCTCTACTGTTACTCATGATCTTAGATTCTCTGAGTTTCTTAAGGAGTTGTCCCATTTCGGTCAGTTTCTTCTATAGTTTATCCCTGTGGTGCACTGCATGATTGAAATCCTCTGCGGCAGTCCTGGACCATTATGAAAATCATATCACCATCATCCTCCATGATTGTATAGTCCAATGATGTTCATTGTTCCTTCATTTTCTTACGTGCGCTTGCTTCTTGTACTACTGGTCTCTTAGTTCCCCCTGGTTCCTGTGTGATGGGGTTCGATGCGGTTTCTTGTGCTCCCTCAGCCCGTTTCTATTGTCCATTGGTCGGATGAGTGGTTTTTTTCCTCCCCTTATGGGTCCCTAGCTATCCTGAGCTGTCATCTATCTGTGTAGACTTGGTTTGGCCTATTCTTCATCTCTTGGGTACTGGGATTTGTGGAGGCTGTGTTTCCATCTACGTAGTCCCTCCTTCCACTGTTTGTCCTAGTACTTCTCTGGGTATGACTGGGATCCTCCATTCATCAGGCCATTCCCTGATGATCATGTCTATGTCACCCATGGTGATGTAGTAGCGCATCTGTAGCCACAATTTATCCGGGTCCTACCTTGGTTGTATCCACATGGCTTGTCGCCTAGCCCAAAAATTGGTGATGCCCCCGTATCGTGCAACAACCTCTATTGTTATTCTCCATGCTCGGCTGATGGCTTCCTGTATCTCCTGTAGGTAAGCTTTGAATATGATTCCATTCTCCCTCTTGTGCTTAGCTAGTGGCGCAGATCTCAGGATATGATATCTTTCTCCTGCTGGCTGTGGTGTGGTACAAAAGACGACGTGTTCTGGTTCCCACCATTGCATGAATGCTATGAGAGTGATCAACCATGAGTAATGAAATTCCATAACTGTATCCTACACATCTTTGCAGTCTACTTGGAACCAGTTTGACAGGTATGGCCCCCAACTCATGGAGGTGCCTTCTGTGCACTGCAACAACGATGAATAATGTCGGTACTTCATCTTTGCGACATTTTCTTAGAAATTTGCAGGCTAAGATTGTTGCGCCCAATTGTGTAGCAACATCGTTGATCCATTTGATTATAATGCCTCTTGTTCCCCTGTTGGTGCCATATTTATTTTTCATCTCTTCTACCAATGTTTTTTCCTTGGACTTATCATCCAGAATCAACACGGGATCCATACCCTGGGTGGGTAGTCCTGTTATCTGCGTGATAAGTTCAATAGTTATGGGGATGGTTTTGTCCAACATCCCCTCCATCCATAACTTCTAATAGCTTCTTGATGCATGCCGACGCATATTGGACTCTGCCAAAGTGTGGTATCTTATCCTAGAATTCTTGTTATGTCTAGTCCAATTTCCCACTAGTGTGGCTGAGTGATGGTTTCTCCAAGTTGGTTCATGACTATCTTCTGCATAAAGACCTGTGGTGCAAGCTTTGGATATTTGGTTTCATATGCTACATAATGGTCAAAATACTTGAGCTTCTCGACGTGACCCAATAGCTATGAGTCCACCTGTACTCCCTTTGGTATGTGAGGTAGCATGATTTTTGCAGCCGGTTTCTTTCGAGGTGAGCTCAGTATGTGAACTTGGTCCTCATGCTATGTTGGTTGGCTCGAAGTTCCAACAACTCCTGGTTATTCCCCTGTCATCCACTCTGGCAAATTCCAGGTGGTTTTGGTGGTCTCCTCAACTGGTTGACCTAAGACGGGTTCTCACATCTTGTCTGGTTACTCCTTTGCTCCCACGGTTACTCGTTTTGTTTGCTTCCACGGTTGCTTCAATATGTTTCAATTGTACTTCCTGGTGGGTTTCTTCTTCCTTGTTCTAAGGCTCTTGCGTCGCTGCTACTATGTCCTATTCCATGGCCTGTGTTTGTGGTTGTGAAATATTATCTAGTATTAGTATGGACTCTACAAGGATTTCCTCTAGTGACGGGATTTTGTCAATATTGATGATCTTCAGTGGCTTCTGCTCGTTTTCTTCTAGTGATCCTCATGACCTAGTCTGAACCTTGGTTGATCTAGCTGTCTTACCTATTTCTGTGAGATTTGGTGGTGCCATAATGGTTTTTTTTGAATGTTTTATGAGTTCGAATGGATTCAGTGAGCTCTGTGGTCTTACTCCATTCGTTTTGGCTGTTGTTACTCTTTTTCTGTTCTCCTTTCGTGAATAGACTAACTGCTTCTATGCTCATGTGTTGTATGGGATCGTCATGAAGCTTATCAAGGATGCTTCCTCCATCATGTGATTAATACACCATAACTATGGGTTCAATGCATCCACGACGGTTTCGTACTTGCCATTACGTCTACTCTACCATCTCCAGTTGGCATGTTTACTGTGACATCCCATCCATCCTTGCCTTACTTTAAGTCTGCCTTGTGCTGTCCTGTCAGCCTACTTTCACCAACTTTCCTTTTCTCGCTTGTTTCCCTTTTCAATATGGCCTTTATCTTTTCCCTTGCTAGCTTCATGTTTCGTATGCAGCTTGTCCCTCATGCTGCGCGTTGTTTTAGGCTTTTTCTTTTTTTTTAACTCCACAGTGGGTGGTCGACTATCCTTGTACAACGTCAGCCAACTCCCATTGATCATTCCTCTGAGTTCTGTTCCTTCTAGATCTCTTAACTATAAAACTCCTCTATCCCTGAAGCTTTTACCTTGTATGGTCCTAGCCAATGCATCCTCAGCTTTCCTGGGTGCTGCAATGATTTACTGTCATAGAGCAATACTAGATCTCCTTCCTTGAATGTGTTCCTCTTGATGTGGTGGTCATGCCAAGATTTTTCTCTTGCTTTCTTTACTTTTTGATGGAATCCTACCAAGATTCGATCTTCCTCCATCGACAGTAACTGATTTAGTATTTCCTGTACTGCGCCTCGTTCTGTCATTTGTGTGATAGCTCCTACATGTAGACTGGGTATTAAAAATTCTAATGACACTAATGCTTCTTGACCATAGACTAGTTTGAATGGTGTGTGGCTTATCAACTTTTTGCATGTGTTTCTATATGCCCATAACACTACTGGTACCTTGAGGTCTCAATCGTCCCTGTTGACGTTACATATCTTTGTCAAGGTGTTCTCTAGAATTTTGTTGAAGGCTTCTACCGTGCCATTTTCCTGTGGATGATACAGTGTACTTTTTTGGTGATGAACTTCAAACTCTTTGAGCATCGCTCAGATGGTGCTGTTTATGAAATGTGTTCCTTGGTCACTCATCAAAATTCTTGGGCACCCAAATCTAGTAATTACCTGTTCAAACAGAAAATGTGCAGTTGTCTTTGCGCTGCAATCTTTTATTGGTTCAGCTTCTGCCCATCTTGTTAAGTATTATGTCACAGTGATGATATATCTCGCCCCTGTTCTCTTGGATGGTGGGTGAATAGGTCCCACAAAGTCTATTTCCCATTTGTTGAATGCATGAAGTGTCACTTGCGGTCGTAGTGGTATCTCATCCCTCTTGTTGGTTACTAGTTCCCTTCTTGGGTTATCTGATTTATTGACCCAGGGTTCATGTCATTCGGGGTTCCAACAAAGCCTATAAAGCTATCGACCTTCTTGGTAAACCAGAAGGAAACACTACACCTAGAAAGTACTGTGCAATCTCACCCAAGATAGCTTTAAATGGGTGACTGTAAGGCTCAGGTGTTTACAACCTAGGACAGATTAGGGGATAAAGGGTTTATTGATTAAGGCCCTGTACCGCGAGCTGTTAGTGTAATCTACTTATTCTTTGAAATCGCATAGGTATATTTCACAGTTTAATTCCAACAAAGTATAAACAGATTCATAACAATGTATTAACTCATTCATCAAGATTAACCATTAATTGATGAAAGAAAGTAAAGACATGAAACCATTCAACACATTACATGAGGATTACTGTGGTTCACCCCCTCCTGGGCTATGTCCACAAAGATTTGGCTCTTGGCTCTTTTATTATGGTAGTTCTACAATTCCGGCACCGCGTGCTTACAATTCTCCACAAATATGGGTAAGATCTATGTGAGGTGAACTAGATCACACCAGGCTATATAGCCTATGGTCTAATCCTCAGATCTACCTTCTCTTATATCTCTTTTTCTCAACAACTTACAAAATCGGTTCATACAGCTAAACTCTAACAATAACAACAAACAACGACGACCAACCCTATATGATACTTTCGTATCTATATTTATACATTTCCATCTCGTCAGCCATTTACATAATATTACCAAAACCCTAACCATTCTTACGTTAGGTCTTTCTCCCATGCTTGTGTTATTCTTCCTCCAGCTGTCACTTTCCTTTGTGCATGCTTTCTTGCAAGTGCGCGTGCTAATCTTTTGTCAGTTGTTACTTCATTTTTCTACACGCTTTCTTTCCCACAATCGTTCTTCTTTCCACTCGGCCTGGTGCCAACACCTTCTTCATAATATATTCAAGTTTCATTTGCAATTCCTTCAGTTCTAGTGTACTCATCATGTAAGGGGTCTTGGATACTAGATTTTCTTCAGGCATCATATTGATGGAGAAATCAATGTCTCTTTTAGGGGGTAATCCCGGTATTTATTTAAATACATCCTAAAACTTTTTTAAGACTGCATAATCTTAAATATTCGACACCCTATCTTTAGGTGTCTCTTCCATATGAGCTGCAAGTATTTGACACCCTTTCCTATAACTTTTCTTCAGCTGCAATGATGAGATTTCTTTGACAGTTATTTCCCTGGGAATTCCCTATACTATCCTTAGGTTCCCTTCCCCATCCCAGCAAGTGAATGCCTTATTATAACAATCTAGTATAATAGGTGTTGATCCAACCAATCCATACCAATTAGACAGTCATAGGAACCTAAAGGAAAGATGTTCAAATCTTCCCTTGTGCTCAGTCCATTCATGTCCATTGGACATGACTTAACCATCTCATTAATTTTTCTTTTGGCTCTGGTAGCTAGTTGCACCAACCAAGATTTTCCATGCTTGCTTCTTGTAAAATGAAATATTTCCACCATCTTAGTATCTATATAACTATGACTAGCTCCCGAATCAATTAAAATAACAATGGCTTGGTTGTTGATAATGTTGATACTCAGAGGGGGGTGAATAAATATCAAGTACAATTTAAATACTTTTTCAACTTATACTTCAACCAGATTATATATTCAATTATATTCAATGAGCAATGAACAATAATATAAGAGCTACACCAATACACCATAATGCACCATGCACAATATATGAGAAATAATCAATAGTTATTGTTCAAGGGAAGTAATCACTTCCAAGGGAAGCTACAACTTCCAAATATAAAGGAAGGGATAAACCTCCAAAAGTAAGATACAATATTCCAATATCAAGAGAAGGATGACCTCTCCATCCTTTCCCCTTTCTTCCACCCAATCATATATGAGAGATAATAAAACTTTACATTAAATTATCACCATCAACCAACCATCACATAGAACCTGATAATGCTTCCTGAGAATTCTTCAACTTCTGCAATTCTTCACTTCTTGGAGTACTATGATCCTATAGATAATATTACTCAATGTATTATCTACACTACTCCAAGTTTAACTCCTTGAATCCTCCCAAAAAATGAGTTATAGAGAAAATTGTAGACCTTATTCAATTCTAGTTTATTCAGGAGAGTGAACTTGTACATCATGCACCACGCTCAATATTTAACATCAGATTCTGAAATTTGTACACATGAAACTAAAGCCCGTACTCTTTCCAATGCAATTTCTCTGAGTTCATTTGGATTCTCTATGAATAATTTATGATTGTTTTACTCGGAACACCTGTTTATGACTAGCTTGAGGACTAGTCAAAAACCCTATCTTCCATAGAGTGTATCTCCAAAATTATAGCGAATAAAGAAAGAGCTGAAATGTTTACCACGAGTACCTAGATATGTCTTCTCAATAGCCTCCAAATTTCACCATCTGAATTGTTCTAGAAACAAAGTTATAGAAAAAATGGTAAGATGACTTGTAAATAACATACCTTAGAACACATCACCAAAAGACTTCATCCTCCCTTAAAATTCGACCTTCTTTACTTCAGATTTCCTCAAAAATTCGACTTATATCTTCTTCTTCATTAAAAAAATTGTGTGCATTTAAAATCAATGGATAATGATATGTATTTATTCCCTTTATGTCACTTCATTTTAACATTAGGGCCGACATGTAGTTTCTACTTCAATTCACATTGTCATCTTCAAAAATTAATTTCTCCTCAATCGTGAGGATCCACGTGACGTGCCACATACCACCAGAAGCAGCATGAATTATACTATCTATTCATGAGTGTTTTATATGCATGTGTAATTTCCTTCATGTCTATCTACTTCAATCAACTGTGGGGTTCAAAATCCAATGGCTAGGGTTAACATCAATGACTACAACTGATGACTAGGGTTGACAAACCAGGAGCATGAGGACAGGGGGAGCATGAGTGTTTCCATCAATGACACCAAACCAATCTTCCAACAATCTCCCCCATTTTCATTGATGGAAACACTCATTCTCCCCTGTCCTCATGATTCTGGTTTCTCTCCCCCTTTGACATTGATCTGAAAATGAAGAAGACTTGAAATCTTTGAAAATATTTGCAAGTAAATTTTATGTGTTAAAAGCAAATGGATCAACTTTGTGACACATTAATTAAAAGATTACTCATTAAAGATACAAATAAACAGCAGCATAACCAATGAACATAAGCACATAAGCACAACAAGTGATAAAGGAGTTCACCCCTCTCTTGGGCTACATCTCCTGGTCCAGCTTCCAATGGATCATTATTATTAATTTCTCAAATCGCTCAAAACCATGCTTTAAAATGCTCAAAATGACCAACAAACTGCTCCAATGGCTTCAGAGCATCCAAAAACCCCTAGCTGGGCTTTTTTGGCACCTCGTTTGGCCAAAAATCGAAGAAGTTAGGCTTCTTAGAAGTCCCTCCTTCAAGCTTGTTGTCTCTGCATCTACAAATTGCACCCTTCTTCATGCAAACTAGCACACACGCAATTTAAAGCATGAAAACCCAGCACCGGATGCAACTGCGCTAACGGTGTGAACTGTAGGACGGTTATGGGTGCGCCAGCCCCTAACCGCCTAGCACTCAGGCACATGAAGGTCATATGACCTCGGGCTAAAACTTAACCGTTTCAAATCGTTTGAATAAACAATGTGTGTCAGCTATTGGGTCATATGGCATAACAAGTTTGTGACTGGGAGCTCCATTTGAAATACACTCCCATGCACCATCAAAAGGTCGGGTCATATGTAAGAGGAGTGCGACCGGGGGTTGGGGCTAAGCCCCAGCCCAGACCCCCGCGCCGACTATCACATAAAATGAATTGAAATAGTTTTAAAACCATATTGTTAATAAGAACCATCGTGTGGGCTAGTGGTAGCCCACACTCTACCAAAGCATGGAGCCAAAGGGGAGGTCCGGGGTTCGACCCCCATGGACCCATAAAATTTTGATTAACAAACCAATAGCCAATAAAGGGGTGCCACGTGGCAGCCCATGACTGGGCCACGTGGCACCATACCATTGACCAAAAACGATGCCATGTGTCACAGCCTAATTCAACCACATCTACCAATTAACAACTGCCACATCACCACATGCCACATCAGCGTACGGTCATACGGCCCTGCCACATCAGCCTGTACGAACTGTATAGTCAACGTCCCTTTTTTGCCTGTTTGACGATTTGAACAGATCACAATATCTCTCACTCCCAACGTCCATTTGAGATGAAATGAGTTGCATTGGGTTCGCAACGACAAGGCCTACGCTCTCATTCGATTTGAAGAGATTCCAAGCACTTTGAATTTTTGAGCAAAATTTGATCCCCTGATCACACCTTCCCATTGGGAAGCTTTTGGACCTCCAAAAGACTATTTTCAGTCTATGTGAAGATGAGGGTATAGTTCCCTCACCCTTTCAACCTCAATCCACTTGGCTTTGCTTGGATTTGTCCCTTTAAGACCAACTTGAAGATGCTCCACATTTCCTTGTTTTGAAGTTCGCATTCTCCTGTCAAGGATGGTGTCCTCATGCAGTTCTGTAAGATACTATGGGGAAAAATCATCTATAGAAGGAATCTGAACATGCTCTCCATGATCTTCAATCAACGGAGGCTCATACAATTTCAAATTCTCAACATTAACGACTGCATACATTTGCATATAA
>JZKD02S2155930.1:844250-888929 GCA_000966675.3 Picea glauca
CTCCATTTCCATTTGGAGTTTTGTCACCACTGTCTCCCTTATGCTTTGAAGGGTTGGAGCCTTCACCTTGCAACAATGCATTCCTTTCCATCAATATCTTCATCATCTCTCTCATCTCCATGATAAACTTTCTGAGATCTTCATCTTTTGCAGGAACACGTTCATGAATTTCTTCATGATCCATACTTGGTGAATGCCTCCCTAAAACTTGCTGTGATGGTATATGCTTCCTCCTTGTCAGATGAGAACTTGGCTCCACAAGTTGATCTTCTCCTCTTGTGAGTTTCAAAATTGTGAGCATCAGAAACAAAACACTTGCAAACAATCAAGTCTTCAAAAACCAGTGCTCTGATACCAACTTGATCTAAAAATGAAGAAGACTTGAAATCTTTGAAAACATTTGCAAGTAAATTTTATGTGTTAAAAGCAAATGAATCAACTTTGTGACACATTAATTAAAGGATTACTCATTCAAGATACAAATAAACAACAACATAACCAATGAACATAAGCACATAAACAAAACAAGTGATAAAGGAGTTCACCCCTCTCTTGGGCTACATCTCCTGGTCCAGCTTCCAATGGATCATTATTATTAATTGCTCAAAGTGCTCAAAAACGTGCTTTACAATGCTCAAAATGACCAACAGACTACTCCAATGGCTTCAAAGCATCCAAAAACCCCTAGCTGGGATTTTTCGGCATCTCATTTGGCCAAAAAATGAAGAAGTTAGGCTTCTTGGAAGTCCCTCCTTCAAGCTTGTTGTCTCTGCATCTACAAATTGCACCCTTCTTCATGCAACCTAGCACACACACAATTTAAAGCATGAAAACCCAACACCGGATGCAACCGCACTAATGGTGAAAACTGTAGGACGGTTATGGGTGCACCAGCCCCTAACCACCTAGCACTCGGGCACATGAAGGTCATATGACCTCGGGCTAAAACTTAACCGTTTCAAATCGTTTGAATAAACAATGCGTGCCAGCTATTGGGTCATATGGCATAACAAGTGTGTGATCGGGGGCTCCATTTGAAATACACTCTGGCGTGCCATCAAAAGGTCGGGTCATATGTAAGAGGAGTGCGACCGGGGGTTGGGGCTAAGCCCCAGCCCAGACCCCCGCGCCGACTATCACATAAAACGAATTGAAATAGTTTTAAAACCATATTGTTAATAAGAACCACCGTGTGGGCTAGTGGTAGCCCACACTCTACCAAAGTGTGGAGCCAAAGGGGAGGTCTAGGGTTCAACCCCCATGGACCCATAAAATTCTGATTAACAAGCCAATAGCCAATAAAGGGGTGCCACGTGGCAGCCCATGACTGGGCCACATGGCACCATACCATTGACCAAAAATGATGCCACATGTCACAGCCCAATTCGACCACATATGCCAATCAACAACTACCATGTCACCACATGCCACATCAGCATATGGCCGTACGACCCTGCCACATCATCCTGTACGGACTGTACGGACTGTACAGTCAGCATCCCTTTTTTGCCTGTTTGACGATTCGAACAGATCGCAATATCTCTTGCTCTCGACATCCGTTTGAGACGAAATGAGTTGCATTGGGTTCGCAACAATGAGGCCTACGCTCTCATTCAATTTGAAGAGATTCTGAGCACTTTGAATTTTTGAGAAAAATTTGATCCCCTGATCAGACATCAATGGAAAAATGTGGGGTTTCTCCCCCCAAGTTTAATGGAAAAAGGTAACTCTCTTCTTTGGGGTTTCTCCCCCTGAACATATAACACTTAATAACACTTCATTTTTATGGTCTCTTTCTTCCTTGGAATTTTTTAATGGATCTAGGACATATATGTTACTTGGTCTTCTTGTTGCAGTTGCAACCAATCTTCCTGAACCTTCTTCTTTGATTTTTCATCTTTGTGAGTCAAACACGAGAGTATATCCTTGATCACACATTTTACTAACACTGAGTAGATTATGCTTCAAGTCTTCAACCAATAAGACATTCTTTGATTTTACATTTTTGCTTCCAAGCTCTACTACACATTTTCCAAGTATTTTGGCAGATGAGTCATCTCCAAATGAAACATTTCCACCCTTTCTCTTCAAGCTGATGAATTTGTCATGATCCCAGGTCATGTGTGAAGAACATCCACTATCTATGTACCATTCATGTTCTTCTTTACATTCTTCAGTGCTCAATGCTATTCGGCAATCTTCATTGTTTGGAATCTCTTTCCTTCTCCATACTGTGGTTGACATAGGAGCATATTCATTCATATATCTGCAATCTCGTGCTTTGTGACCAAGATAATTACATTTATAGAATACAATAGTTTTTTCCATCAATGGGGAAAATGAATTATAACTTATGTTGACAAATCCATGATTGTTTCCATATATTCTATTTACACCATTCATGTTTCTTGCATAGTTGTTCCTTTCATTGATTCTGCAATTAATTTCCTTATGTCCAAAATTTTTGCAATTATAACAATGACCAAAAAATAAATTTTGATAACTAGGAGTAAGTGACCTTATTTGTGATGTAGTCCATCTGGGTTCATGATCTACTCTTCTGTAGTTTCCTTCATACTGATTGAATCTTCTTTAATTCTTGAAGGTAGGAGGTCTTCTTGGATATTCATCTATTTTGTAATCATTCCTTCTTTCTGGTATCTTGGTCCACTTCTCATCAACTGTATATGTAGAGATTTATTCAACATTATTGTTGGCATTTTCATCTTCTTTACATGAAGTTTCACCCATGCATCCAAGATGTGTTAAGTCTTTTGGAACTTGAGAGTTTCTTAAGCTCTTCCTCAATGAGACAACTTGTTGTTCAAGTTTCTCACAATCTTCTATTTTCTTCATCATTTGGACATTCCTTACTTCTCCTATTATTCTTTCTTCTTCGAGTAGAGTTTTCAAGGAAATGATTTCTTCTCTTAGTTTCTCAAAGTATTCTAATTATTTCTTCAAGATTTCAATTGTCTTTTCACAACTACCCGATTCAATTCTTAGTTTTATGTGCGTGTTTTTGAGCTTTCTATTTTCAATCTCAACATGCTTCAATTTTTTAAGATTCTCATCTTCTTGTTGAATCATTTTTTCTTCATTATTTTCTTATTCTTCATTGGAATTTTATTCTTCAATATCATATCTTTCAATCCTTGGATGAGGACATTCAAGTTCAACATGTCCTACTCCTTCACAATTAAAGAAAAATAACTCACCTCTATTGGCTTCTTTGAAATCTGAGATGTTGTAATTTCCTTCAACTTCTTCTTCTTCCCTTGCATAAAGGTCTTGTAACTTGTCCCAAAGATCTTTTGTTGATGCACATGATCCCACCTTGGATTTCACTGAATATGTCAATCCATCCAGGATGGTATCTATTGTCAATTTGTTGTTCCTTCTTGCTTCCTTCTGAGCTACAGTCTTTGGTTTCTTCAAAGCTTTGTATCCTGAAGCAAATAAGAACCAAACATCATCCCCAAGAGATTTCAAGTAAGTTTCCATTCTATTACTCCAGTATTCAAAATTGCTTCCATCAAATGGTGGAATCCCATTTGGAATGTTATCTTCCATTTCTGCTTAGGATCTTCCTTCCATTGGTTAAAATGTACTAAAGGTAACCCACTCTAATACCAATTATTGATACTGATAAGGGGGTGAATCAATATCAAGTACAATTTGAAAACTTTTTCAACTTATACTTCAACCAGATTATATATTCAATTATATCCAATGAGCAATGAACAATAGTAGAAGAGTTACACCAATACATCACAATACACCATGCACAATATATGATAAAAAATCAATAGTTATTGTTCAAGGGAAGTAATGAATTCCAAGGGAAGATACAAGTTCCAAATATAAAGAGAGGGATAAACCTCCAAAAGGAAGATACAATCCTGCAATATCAAGAGAGGGTTGACCTCTCCATACCCCTTCCTTCCACCCAAGAATATATGAGAGATAATAAAACTTTACATTAAATTATCACCATCAACCAACCATCACATAGAACCTGATAATGCTTCCTGAGACTTCTTCAACTTCTACAATTCTTCACTTCTTGGAATACTTTGATCCTATAGATAATATTACTCAATGTATTCTCTGAAACTCCTCCAAGTTTCACTCCTTGAATCCTCCTAGAAAAGGAGTTATAGTGAAAATTGTAGACCTTATTCAATTCTGGTTTATTCAAGAGAGCGAAATTGTACAACATGCCTCGCGCTCAATATTTAACATCAGATTATGAAATTTGTACATATGAAACTATAGCTCGTATGATTTCCAATGAAATTGGTCTCACTTCATTTGGATTCTCTATGAATACTTTATGACTATTTTATCTGGAACACATGTTTATGACTAGCTTCAGAACTAGTCAAAAACTCTATCTTCCACAAAGTGTATCTCCAAAATTATAGCGAATAAAGAGATAAAGTTTTTACCACAGGTACCTAGGTATGTCTTCTCAATAGCCTCCAAATTTCACCTTCTGAATCATTCTATAAACAAAGTTATACAAAAAATGGTAAGATGAATTGTAAATAACATACCTTACAACATATCACCAAAAGACTTCATCCTCCCTTGAAATTCGGCCTTCTTTACTCCAGTTTTCCTTAGAAATTCGACTTGTATCTCCTTGTTCATTAAAAAACTTGTGTGTGTTTAAAATGAATGTATAATGATATGTATTTATACCCTTTATGCCACTTCCTTTTAACATTAGGGTCGACATGTAGTTTCTTCTTCAATTCACATTGTGATCTTCAAAAATTCATTTCTCCTCAATCGTGAGGATCCATGTGACGTGTCACATACCACCAGATGCAGCATGAATTATACTATCCATCGATGGGTGTTGTATCTGCATGTGTAATTTACTTCATGTCTATATACTTTGATCAACTGTGGGGACTAAAATCCAATGGCTAGGGTTGACATCAATGACTACAACCAATGACTAGGGTTGACATCAATGAAAACAACCAATCTTCCAACATATAATACCTTCCACTTCAATCACATGTGATTGAAACTATGCTTGCTTGTTGTCAAGGATGCATAGATCCTAGGTACACTTCTGCCCATGTCCTTCATTGTTTCATCTTGTTGTACGTTGTGAACAGTCCTCACCTTTTCACCTCCACGGGGACAATCTTTATACATTTGATCTCCCTTACAACCCCAAAATTGAACAGTTGTTTGCCTTGGACTTTTCCCCCCTGTCTCAATCGTTCTGGGTTCTCTAGAAGCCGATTGTCCTTGAGGATTATTTCTGAAGAATGGTGGCTTAGTCTGCTTCTTCCTCTGTTCCATATTGTATTACTTCTTGTCTTCCAAATATTTTTGGAAAGTTGGCCTTCCTTTATGCTGATCATAAAGGCATTTAGCTCACCTTATGGTATGCTCTAATGTTTTGGGATCATCATATTGTATATTTTCACTAATAAATGGTGGCAACCCACTAAAATACCTTTGAATATTAACTGTCTCATCCTTGATGAAAGAAACATACTTTAGCAGTTCTAAAAACCTTTTTTCATATTCATCTATGGTCATACTCCCAAGCTTGAGTTCAAATAACTCCTTCATTTTCTTATCATATTATCTCTTAGTCAATTATTTCTTTTGAAAATACTTCTTGAATTCCTTCCAAGTAACATTTTTCTCCTTAATGTGTTGCACCTGCACAAATTGGTCCCACCACATGGATGTCTTTCCCTTGAGCTGATAGATGGAAATTATTCCTTTTGCATGTGAAGAGTAATTATGTAATTGAAAATAATTTCTCATTCCTAGTAGCAATGTCTCTGCATCTTCATCCTTCTTGTGCTCACCATCAAATGTAGGAGGCTTGATTTTGTTCATCTATCCTTATAGATCATCCACCCCAGACTTCCTCTTATGCTTCCTGACAAGGGATGGACTTGATCTACTGTGTGCTCTCCTAGTGGAATTCCTTGGGAAGTGATGGTGATGTTTGCCAACACTTCTTTTTCTTCTTCTTTCATCACAAGACCTGTGACTTCCTTATTTGCTTGAGTCGTTCTCCTTATCCATATTCTTTTTTATTCTATCCAAGCTCTGCATTAACTTTATGTTGAAGTCCTACTGCTGCTCCTTGGATTTCATAAGCCTTTCATTAACATATTTATGAATTTGGACATCCTTTTGAAAATTTCTAATGGTCTCTACCATGTTCATGCTTTCTTCCTTTCCTTTTCCATGTCCATTTGAGTTTGTACCTTCATTACCAATATGGACATCCATCCCTTTGATCTCATCTTCTTGGATGTAAGACCCCTGTGTATCTTCCATCCCTCTACACTATGTGATGATCTTGTTCTGATCTAATTATTGTTAACTCTGCAAAATGTGTAGCCAACAAAACTTGTTAGGCTGATTGATTTAACAAATTCAAGAAATTATGCTCAATTCTGGTTCCATAATGCATCAAAATTATTTATTATGATTTTCCTAAAAATTTCCTGCTCAGGTCAACTTTATGGGTGAATAGTTATATTCTACTGTTCAATACCTTTCCAAGGCCTGCTTCCATGCTCAATTTTGAGTCTTGCGTAGAAAGTTATGGTTATTTGAAAATTGTCCTTTCTGGTAATCCCTGTACAATTGTTCTTCTTCTTCAGAGTCGAATTAGCTCTTGGACCCATGTTGGATTCTCTCATAATGTACATGGATACTTTTTACTTCTTTAGGTGCAGGTCCATACAAAACAAAACCTTCGAACATGTTGATCTAAGCCCCTTTTTACCTTAGAATCAAAATTTTAGGTGCTAGCCACTTTCCTTCGGTAGAGACCTCATAAGACCGTGGGATAGGAAAAGGCGCTTAGCCACAAGGTGCTATTCAGAGCTCTGAGACTTCAAAGCTTCAGAAATTTGGGTTTCAGAGGTTCTTACAATAACACACTCCAATTCCCCTAAAAGTCAAAATGGCGAACTCCAGGAGAGGTGCTATCCGTAGTTTCGTTACTCCGATGCTCCGGAACTTCGGGCTTTGGAGGTTATTACAACAACAAAATCCAATTTCCCCGAACACCAAAGCTATGGAGAGGGTCCCACTCATTTAATTTATTATTATTAAAACATTATAACATGGGAAACGAAATAATGGTCCGGGCCTTCAATCCTTTTTACTTATTTTTTTTTATTTATCCAACGTCCTGAAGTCCCAGACTCACGAATTCCTAGGGTCCCATTAGCCATTAGGTCAAGAAACTACGCACCAGAGGGTGATATGCGGAAAAATATGGATATGACACATGGCCCAATTGACGAGTGACATGTCTCAAGTTTCATTTGGCACATCAGGTCGGTGAAAAGCACGAATCATGATGAAACATGACACACATAGTGTTGGCCCTTGACCAAGTTTTGAAGAACACTTGTTCATATTTGACCATTTTTGGGACTTTGACAGCTTGTCAAAGATGGAGCGCAACGCGAAGCGGAAATTATGGAAGCTAGACCCATTTTTGGGTCCCTTTAGGGTTTTTGGGTTAATGTAACAGGAAAGGGATGTCAGCCCGTGGGTTTACCCATGCTTAGGCCCACTTTTGTAATCTATAAATAGATACTTAGGCAATGTAAGTAAGAGGACAGTAGTACATCTATGTGATGTATAGCCAATGGCTTAGTGCTAGTAACTGGATCTGTGTGATCATATGTGGATTGTAAGTGCTCTGTGCATGATTGTAAGAAGCTTGCAGAGCTAAGTGCAAGTTGTTGTAAGAAGTTGTGAACGACTTTGTGCTGAAGTGCAAAGAAGAAGGATCTAGCGAGCTGCGCAGATCTTATGTCCTGTGCGGAGTAAGGATTGTTGAAACTCTATGTTGTAACTGCTTGACCTAGATAATAAAGAAGAATACTTTATGGATGTAGCCCCAGGGTGGGGGTGAACCATGGTAAATCTATGTGTTGTGCTCTATGCCTCGACTTGATGTGTTTGTCTCTTCCTTTGCTAAGTGCTTTGATGAGTTTAGATATATCTATTTATGCTTTGTGCTTATGAGATATGAATGAATGTTAGATCTGGTATGTAAGATTCTTAGTGATTGATCTGCCGAATCTAATATATCTTGCTATGGCTAAGTGCTGAATTATCTTAGATCTGAGTACATACTGCGATGCTCTATGCTATCTGCGAAGTAACATAAGGGTTTAATATTGATGAATAATCTATGCTAGGTGCTTGCTAAGTGTTATAATCACAGATCTATGTCCCAGCTAAGGTTGCATACACCTGATTCTTGCAACCACCCCTGCCCCTACCTCGGGTTAGACATCATCTGTTTCACAGGTGTTGCCGAAAGGGTCGATAGTTAGGGTTTTGTTAGTGCATTGTTGTAGCGTTGAACCCTGGGTCTGCCCCTGTGCCAAGAAATGGTTTTTTTGGCGAGACCTAAAACTGTGATTGTTGGGAACTAAAGAAGAAGAAGCTTTGTACAAAATAAGCTCTGTGTGTAGATCGGTTACCCTAGTGCCTAGATTTTTACTCGACCTGTGAAGCTGTGTGCCAGGAATAAGGTCAGATCTGAAGAAAGGAAGATTAGATCTGAAGAAAAGAAGCGAGATCTGAATGCTCTGTGCTCTAAGAAAAGTAAAAGTGGAAATTTCTGAAAGAAAGAGGTGAGATCTGTAGAAAAGAGGTAAGATCTATAAGCTCTATGCTCTGATAAAGGTAAGAATAGTTAAATTTTTAGATCTGAAAGATTTGTGCTCTGTAGAAGCAAAACAAGTCAAAATTTTTGTTTCTAAAGTATGGATTTAGGTATGCTTGATAGATTTTGTCCTATATTGAAAACTAGGGCATTGTTAGATAAAAGAAAGTTTGATATGAATAGATATAATAAGAATAGTGAAAGATATGTTATACCTATGCATAGAAAGAATTTTTGGACTAACCAATGGATGCAGGACCCTATAAAGAAATTTTTGCAGGCTAGCCATTATGATCCTAGCGTGTAGTAAAAGAAGAGTTGGGGATCATTGAAGAGAAAGAGAGGATTAAATCTTTGTTATAGTTGCAGAAGACTAGGACATCTTGCTAAGGAATGCCATGGGAGAAACCCTAGTTGCCTCTGTTGTAAGGCTATGGACCATGAAGTACTGGATTTCCCTAGAATGATTTCTAGACTTGAAAAGATGAATATGGAACAAGCAAACTATGAAGGAGATCAAGAGAATAAGATTATAGAAGAACCCTAGAAAGAATCAGAGATTATGTTACTGAAAATAAAAGAAACCCTGGATGAACATAAAAATGCCAGTTTGTCAGAGATCTTCAAAGAAAAGGAGAAAATCGAAGTAAGAATAGGAGACTTTGACATTGACTTTGCTTTGGACGAGGGAACATAGATGAACATTATGATAGAAAGCACTTGGGAAACCCTAGGAAGGCCTGATATGGTTCCTTAACTAGGAAAAATAGGGTTGTTTAAAGGAAAAATGGTAACCCTATGTGGCAGGATTACCCTAGCTATGAGTACCCATGGAGCTTCGACGGAGGAATAATTCTAAGTTATTAAATTTATTGAGGACCATGTCCCATTTCTAGCTTTGTTAGGAAAGATCTGGATTGAAAAAGACCAGATCTAGAGAAAAGAAGAAAAGAAAGCCCTAGAACAGAAGAAGCAAGAAATCATGGAATTTATGACTAGAAGGATCGCCTACTTAATGGAAGAACAAGAAGATAGACATATGCTATTGAACACTGGGGACTTGGATGTCGAAGCTATAAGAGCATTAGCAGAACCACAGAAGACCGAAATACCTAATCAATATGATGAAGGAGTATTACCCTTGGATCTGAAGAAAGAATCTCCGCATCACGAAGTGTCTATGACAAGAGAAGATACGAATCAAAATGGAAAAAGAATGATCGAGACGAATCTCACTGGGAAGAAGGATAGGAAGCTAATTAAGAATAAATCCAATATCGAAAAGTTACAGAAGATTCCAGAGGAAACTTCGCAGAAGGAAAAATCACGGGAATTGAGCGTCGACGGGATATCAGAACAACAACATATGCCACTTCGTCGAGGCGAAGCAATATAGATGTTGGAAGCCAATATAACCGTTCGAATTCTGCTCCGAATGGGTTAGAAATAATTTATGGCTCACCACTATACCATTAGACTGTGCCACAATGGACATAACATAAGTTAATGCAGCCTCATACTCGTTGCAAGCAGACTATTGCTAAGTTTCCCTACTTAGTTCATCATGCCATGCACCGAGAATACTTTTTGGTAAGTGATAATTTGAGCCCGAAACCTAAGATTACTTCACCCTGTGATCATTTCCTTGTTCCCATACCGTTCACTGTAGTCTCTGAATTCAATTTCACACTCGAGCTAGTTGACCCAAGCTTGTATGTCGAATGAGCTCAGCGTTGCTGAGAAAGTAGTTGAAGAAGTTTTGATTGACTTAATGATTGAGAGAGTCATGTCAGAAAGAAGAATGTCCACCAACGTCCAAGCATCATCAATGATAGGAGTGAAATCCTTCCCATCGAGTGCTCAAGCAGGAACATCTCGAGCCGGCGCAGAGAGAAGAACTAAGCACAAGGATGACATCGCAAATGCCAAGCTTATCCCACACATTCTACCTACTTACTTACCACCTCTAAGCGGTGCCATCAACCGTGACAGTGTACCTCAAGGCTTCAAGTACACTTTAATCACCGTGTACCTTCTGAAAGGGGTGCGCGCAGTTCGTGCTGACTAGGATAAGCTCGCAGCACTGAAATTTAGTGATTTTAACCTTGGATATCGTAAAGCTTACAGCATGTTAGCTCTGCATAAGTACTTAACCAGGACCAAAGGAAAGAATTCTAAGATCATACTGCATTCATGGACCCAGAACCTCGTGTAGTCCACACTGCTTAATGTAATGAAGATCCCAGACTTCGACAGACACCAGGAAGTCAACGCATGCGTCAAGTTGTTGTTGTCCTGCTACCACGGAGGATACTTATGGCTGGATCGTCGCATCACTGTGGATTCAACCTTGATCAATTGGATCATAGGACTTAGTATGCAATGCCTTGACCCAAAGGATTTTTACCCTAGAAAGACCTCAGATCGAGCACTAGCACAGAGGATAAAAGAAACTTATGACGATGTTGAGAAAGGCACGTGAGGCTACAAGGTAGCCTCTATCCAGGGTGGCGCAGTGCACCTTGCCTATCAACTGATCCCAGGCAAGCTAGTTCGCAAGAACAGACCAACACAAGTGACTGGATTCATAGTTTACCTCACAGGGAAGTGCACCGAGGGACTATAGATGAACTGGGCATAGTATCTTGTAAACCCAATATAACTTGATTGCAGAGAAGCACAAGACCAAGGGTATGAGTTCCACTTCAGTTGGTTGCTCATACTAATCGCTTTCATCGCTTGGGAGCTACCAGAAGGTGCCACTTTTCCAAAGATCAAACCCTTCAAACCACTGGCTAGGAAGTTTTGTATGCTATGGTACTCCAATGACATGAACAAGCAGTGGAAGTCCAATGCCATCTTCCACACCTATTACAACCAGTTGAAGAAAGAAATCCAGTCTACACCGCAAATCAACCCAAACACACTTCATAGGTTTAGACCTTCGATAAAGTTTAGCGTGGACCGCCACTTCACCTAAATCACAATGCATGTTGATGAACACAAACAACAGCTCCAATCGTACTACAAGTTGACAGAAGACTTGGAGTAGATTACCAAGGAATGGTTGGCAGACCTCCTTGTTGCAGCGGACCCTGCATAAATGTCCGACATGGAAATCCCTGAAGCTATGCTGGATACACCTGGACCAAGCAAGACTAAGAAGGATGATGACGTTCAAGATGTCCATAGCACATCCACGAAGACCACTTCGATCTCACCTGTGCAGGAAGGTGATGGTGAAGAACTAGGAGGGACAGAAGTTGAGCAAAATAAAGGCGAGGTTACTCCACCTAGAGAGGAGGAGGATCCCTGCAAGAAAAGGAAGACTACCCCACCAAATCCCTCATCCTTAAAGAAAGATAAGGCCACCTGGACTATGTTTAAGACTACCCTCACACCATATGACTTTGACTTGTTAACCGCTACACTGAATGATGCTTCACAAGAGATCGCAAAAAGATAAGAAGCAAAGCAAGAGGAGGTGTTTAGCCGAATCAAGGGAGAACTTTAAGAAGTGCAGCAGGCACTCTACTCTAGCTGAGTAGTTTCTACTGCGCCCTTGACAGTTGGAACAGCAGGAACAGGCGATGAGCCCACCCAATTACACCAGATTGCTGATAAAGTTGAGTCTCGCCTTCTACAAGCTCAAGAAGACAGAATGCAAGACACCCAGGCTTTGACACAAGTACATAGCGCATTTCTAGAACAACAGAGTAAGGCAGAATGGGAAAATCTTGCCCTAAGAGCGAGGTGGGATGAGGAAAAATCATAGTTACAACATAGCAAGGACCAGTTGCTAGCAGAGAAACTTGAAGTACAGGAAAGGGTTCATAAATAACTTTGCTTTGTGACGGTCATAGAAGTAAATATTGAAGAATGTGTTCCACAGCAGGTGACACAACTTGAAGAAGTAATCCAGCAACTTCAGCAGGGCATCGCAGATATGGAACTTTATACCATGCTTGAGACTCCTTAAGAAATAAGAGATCTAAGGGAGGCAACTACCCGTAGCACAGTTGGCCGATTAAACACCTTTGCCTTGGAATACAAGCAGCTGAGTGCTAGAAGTGCCCAGACTTATGAGAACCTCACAGAGAATCCAGAGTTTCAGGCATTGGAGGCACAGCTCCAAGAAGAAAAGCATCACGCAGACACACTACAGGCGCAGCTGAAGGTCTTAACCTAACTCAAAAGAATGAAGAGGTTTGCAGAACAACGCACCACCGAACAATAGGTACACATGCTGCAAAGTAAAGTGATAGAAGTCTCCCAACGACTTCAACCAATCCAAGAAAAGGCATGCCAAATTTTCACCGAAGTTGAAATCCAAGGAATCAAGCTTGAATAGGTTGTCATCACCGTAGAACTATGCCTGGAAGGGCCACTAAATGGTGCAGTGATCCAGGAGTTCATGGAGCAAGAGGTTGTCACACTGTAGCAGGTCGAAGTAGCTCGATCCAAGATCGAGGCATTTGAGGTGGAATTGATTAGACCAGAGTGACTCAGGATGAGTCACAGGTGAGTGTTGGGGACCTATTGGCCCTTGACCAAGTTTTGAAGAACACTTGGTCATATTTGACCGTTTTTGGGACTGCGACAGTTTGTCAAAGATGGAGCGCAACGCAAAGAGGAAATTGTGGAAGATAGACCCCTTTTTGGGTCCCTTTAGAGTTTTTGGGTTAATGTAAGGGGAAAGGGATGTCGGCCCATGGGTTTACCCATGCTTAGGCCCACTTTTGTAATCTATAAATAGATACTTAGGAAATGTAAGTAAGAGGACTGTAGTACATTTGTGTGATGTATAGCCGATGGCTTAGTGCTAGTAACTGGATCTGTGTGATCAGATGTGGTTTGTAAGTGCTTTGTGCATGATTGTAAGAAGCTTGCAGAGCTAAGTGCAAGTTGTTGTAAGAGGTTGTGAATGGATTTGTGCTGAAGTGCAAGGAAGAAGGATCTAGTTGCACAAATCTTCTGTCCTGTGCGGAGTAAGGATTTTTGAAGCTCTGTGTTGTAACTGCTTGACCGAGATAATAAAGAAGAAGAATTTGTGGATGTAGCCCCAGGGTAGGGGTGAACCATAGTAAATCTGTGTGTTGTGCTCTGTGCCTCGACTTGATGTGCTTGTCTCTTCCTTTTCTAAGTGCTTTGATGAGTTTAGATAGATCTATTTATGTTTTGTGCTTATGAGATATGAATGAATGTTATATTTGGTATGTAAGATGCTTAGTGCTTGATTTGTCGAATCTAATCTATCTTGTTGTGGCTAAGTGCTGAATTATCTTAGATATGAGTACATACTGTGATGCTCTGTGATATCTGCGAAGTATCATAAGGGTTGAATATTGATGAAAAATCTATGCTAGGTGCTTGCTAAGTGTTATAATCACATATCTGTGTCCCAACTAAGGTTGCATACACCTGAGTCTTGCAACCACCCCTGCCCCTACCTTGGGTGAGACCTCATCTGCTTCGCAAGTGTTGCCAAAAGGGCTGGTATTTATGGTTTTGTTGGTGTGTTGTTGTAGCGTTGAACCCTGGGTCTTCCCTTGTGCCAACACATAATATGGGTCCACATCACTCTGGGATGAAAGTCTCGGGGAACCTCCTGCTTCTCCTACCAGCAACATTTCCTCAAGCTCCAAAGTTCTGAACTCCCTATAGATGACACTCCAATATCCTCTATCCAATGATCGAGATAATCCCATGTGGATCCTTAGATCTATGGCCTTCGTCACTTCGAAACTTCGACATTTGGGGGTTTCTCCCTCAACATACTTCAAAACACCCGAATGTCGAATTGGAAAATTCCTGAATATATGTCATCTAGAGATTTGGGGCTTATACACTCCAAAACTTCGGCCTTCATAGGTTTCTCCCATAAAACTCTCGAAATATCCTGAACGTTGAATTTTCAAACTCCCGAACAACCACTCTTTGGATCTTTGGGAATTTGTCTTCGAAGTTTTCTCCCACAACACTCTAAAAAACTCTCAACGTCGCATTTCCAAACTCCCGAACAAGCACTCTCTGGATCTTTGGGACTTCGGCTTCATAGGTTTCTCCCACAACACTCTCAAAAACTCATGAACGTTGAATTTCCGAACTCTTGAACAGGCGCTCTCCGGAGCTTCGGGACTTCAGGGTTCGAGAGACTTCTCAACATAAGACTACAAATATCTTGAACGACAGATTTTCGAATACTTGTTATTCTACAAACACGTGTCCCAAACCACGAACAATCTGGATTGACTCTGTACTTTGGGACTTTGGGGAAATATCCTCTTGGCAACACAAGGACTAAAAACTCCCGGAGTGCCAAACTGCCAAACTATGAGATCTAGGGCTCAGATTTGTTCCACGGATAATCTAACGGTTAGGTACTCCTCCAAGTGATCTATGATGTAGATTCACTTCGGGACTTCGGAGCTTCGAGGATTTTACCTCCTTTTCATCAATGACTTAAAAAATGCTGAAGAAGTGAAGTCTGAAGGACTTGAGGGGTTAACAGTCGTGCTCCTTTTCCAGATCTGATGACTGTGAAGGATTTAGACCTCTCCCACACAGATCTTGTCTGTTCTCCTTCTCACAAGGATATTTCTCTTCTTTTGTGGACTTAAAGAAGTCGCATGCGCACTCCTTGCACTTCAAATTCGACCAATCCTAGGTCGGAATTTTCTTGAACAAATATTAAATTACGAATATTTCACCACTTTGGAGAATTTCCTCCAATTTTCCATGAATTTAACAACAAAAATTGGGGCTTTTTCCCAATTCCATGCAAGTGAATCACTTCAAATTGATCGATCCATCTAGGCTCAGTGTTGGAATCTGGAGCTCTGATACCATATTGTAACATCCCCAGCCTTAGACTGTTGGGATATGGAACATAATTTTTTTTCATTCCAACTGTATATATATATATATAAAATTTTAAATAGACAAATATATTCTACAATTACACAACTTCATACAAAATAACAATAGGAATACACATGCAACATACACAGGATAAACCCATAAAAATAAACACATGTATAAATAAACATCATATAAATTAAGACACAATTGATACTTATCTTTGGTATAATACCACCAATTGTGTGAAAAACTTCCACGATCCTCCCAGCCTTAGAACATGCTTCTCAAAACTCTCAGCAGTGGGTCACCCCTGAGCTGAGACTAAACTCCACCCAAGTAAAGGGATTCCTAGCCAAGCTGATGTATCTTAGACAACAGAAACAATTCCATCAGGTGCCAACTCAAAATAACAACCCATAGTATCTCATTCCCCACATGCCTGTCCCACCCCAATAAGTGTGCCCCTTCTCTGCTCAACAGTCCTTCAGTTTCAGCACTTCCCTTCCAAGTTTTCGGAAACAAGCCAGACAATAAGGCTCATAACACTGTAGCTGCAATTGGGCTCCCTCGAGAAATCAATTCCCAACAATTCTCTCACCTGTAGATAGTTTCTCACAGGACTGACAACCCACCTCTTCAGTCCATGGACTCGACAACCCACCTCTTCATTCCAGTTCTTAAGTCAACCAGGTACAAGTACAAGTGATGGCAGCAACGAAGTTTGGGTATGGAACAGGTGATGTCAACAACAATGTTTAAGTAAGGAACAAGTGATGGAAGCAACGACCCTCAAGTAAGCTACTAGTGCGCTTCTCCTCACGGGAAATATACAGGTTACTACTGGAGAAGTGCATGTAGGATGCAGAGGTCGAATGATGGAGAGAATGGAGTGAATGGTGAATCGAATGGTAGAATGCACTAAGGCTAAACTCTTTGCATGCATGTCCAAATTGGACACTTGTCAGGTTGAGATGCACGTTGGTCCACTTGTTCCCATCCTTCAAACTTAGGATAAAATAATTATCCCCCACCTTATTATTTAGGAATATATTATAATATTCCCTTGGAGATAAGCCCTCTAGCTTTGCCCCTTTCCTAGGCTCTTAACCCCCCTTTTCCCTTCCTAGTGGAGTTTAGTCCCCCATACTCTTTATCATGGTTGGTATACACACAACGATGTATTTTATTAATGATATGAGTGTTTACATATACAAAAATAGGCTCACTGGCCTTTAGCATCTAGGCTCTCTGACCTCATAATCTCATAAGTCTTCTGGCCTATAATAACCTGGATCACCAGCCTATTAAACATATTTACATTTACAATTGGGGCTAGGTCTTGGGGTATTACATAACTGTAGGTGGTACGCCACATGGTTCCTAATTTTTGAGGAGTTGTTCCCTCTTGAAGTTGGGAGCCCCGAAGTTTGGTTAAGAAGCCCCTAATTAGTTGTAACAAGAAGTGACAAGTCAACCCAAAATTAATTAAAAGAAGAAAAGTTGTTGCAAATAATAATTTATAGGTTGGCCCTATTGCATTAAATATTAAAACAAATATTAAGTATATTGTTGGTAAAGTTGACCCCAAATGGAATAATCATTAAAAATTAAATTGAATTTTATTTGGCTTAAGTTGGCCCTAAAAAGAGGGTGCCAAATCTAGTATAAATAAGGCACCTAGGAGTTCATTTGTAACATCAACTCAAGTGATTTTTATTTGAGGTAACCGAGGAGATCTGAGGCAAATTTTAGAGTGAATATGAAGTGAATAAGGGAGAAATTCCAAGGGAGGATGAACTCTTGTGATGATGTGTTCTAAGGTATATTATTTAAAGGTCATCTTACCATTTTCACTATAATTTTTTTTCTATAATGAATTAGATAGCTAAAGTTGGAGGATGTCTAGAAGACACATCAAGGTAATTGTGGTAAAATATTTAGCTTCTGGGTCGTTGAACTTTTGGAGATACACTCTGTGGAAGATAGGGTTTTGGACTAGTCCTGAAACTAGTCTCAATCAAGTGTTCTGGGTAAAACAATAATAACTTATTCATAGAGGATCTAAATTATGTGAGACCAATTCCAATGGAAATATAACAGTCTGTAGTATTTTTTTTGAAAGTTTTATAACCAGATAGAAAATATTAAGTGCACAACATTCTCTCCAATATCTCTCTCTAGAATAGGACAAAATTCAGCAAGGTTTTCCATTTTCTCTATAACTTCTATTATGAGAAGTTTCAGACCCTGGAATTTTGGGGAGATGGAAGAAACATCTTAGAGTATACATGGTTAAAATTTCAAACATTTATTCGTTACAGGTACAAAGTAATGATTGTTGAAAGTTAGGGTTTGTAACTAATCCAAAACTAGTTTCGTGAGACTGAGGTAAAGTTTGATGAATATGTTATTCTCTTGTTGCTAAGGGCCAGGAAGAGCTACAGGTCTGTAATCTTGTGTATCAGGTCTGATACATGATCAGAGGTATGCTTTACATTTGTTATTGAGGGTGATGTTTATGGTACATGCTTGATGCATGTCTTGATGATAGGGATGATTTTAAGGATGGAAATTTATTTTAAAATGTAGAAACCTTGGGGAATCTTACTAATCCTTCATATGACAACTATAACTGATTGTTGATATTTTTGTAAAAATATTGAAATTTCTAAGGATTTTATATATTTTTTAGAAAAAAATTGCGATTTTTAAGGTAAAATAATTTTATCCTATAGAATTTGGGCGAACCATTTTTAAAATAGCGAATCTCGTTTTTGGAAAAACCATGGAAAATTATCCCATGAGAGAAATTTAGCCCCTAAAATCATCCCTGCTTGATGATGATGATGATGATACATGATATGGTACACCTTTGTGATGATATGATACATTGTTAGAAATATATCTTGGATATCTTGTTATCTGGTTTGGTATATGTCATGGTGATGTTATCACATGCTTGAGGCACTTCATTGATGATATCATATTGTATATAGTGACATATGTATGAGACACATTCTTTGGTGCTTGGTTGATGCCCATCATTTGGTACATAGTTGATGCTTGGTACATGGTACATGGCGCTAGTATACGATTGATGTATATGGTACCTAAAATTGGAATATCTTATGGTACATGATTGGTGATATTGGGACACATCTTGGTGATGTTATGGTTCATGAGGTCATGATGATATGGTACATTGCTACATGCACTTCTTGGTGATATTGGTACACGGTATGGTACATGTTCTGGTTGATGTACATGATATGGGACATGGTTGATGTAAATGATATGGTATATGGTTTATGTACATGGTATGGTACAGGTTTTGGTACATGGTTGATGTACATGGTATGGTACAGGTTCTCATACATGGTATGGTGATAGTTTTTTTATTCATATGAATTGTTATGGTTATAGTTGGTTGATGATGGTATATCAATGACATAAACAATGACAGGTTGGACAATTGGTTGATCATTATCTACAGGTTGATGTGACAGTGGTGGTCATAGGTTTATTTGACAATGACAATGATAGGTTGGTTTATGTATCATTGATAGTGGCAGTTACATGTTGATTCGTGGTAGTGACATTTTGAGTCTACACTTATATTTCAGGGTGACATGATGGGGAAAGGAAAGGGGGTTGTAGCCTCCTTCTGGTTGGTTCCAGAGAACACAGGGAGTTGGAGCTTCCTTCAAGATGGAACCTATAAATCAGGGAGTTGTAGCCTCCTTTTGTTTGGAGCTAGTGAAAATAGGGAATTGGAGCTTCCTTAAGGTTGGAGGCTATAAATCAGGGGGTCATAGCCTTCTTCTAGTTGTATCTGGAGAATTTAGGGAGTTGCAGCTTACTCAAGCTTGGTGCTTGTAAATCAAAGGGTTGGTGCCTCCTTCCAGTTGGTGCTGGAGAATTTGGAAGTTGGTGCTTCTTATGAATGTATTCTTGATATTTGTAAGAAATCATTTTGTGGTTTTCTCCCATTTGGGTTTCCATGTAAATTTTGGTGTACTATGTATTTGATGTGATATTGTTGATTGGTAATGTTTATGGTTATATACTCATGATATATTGAATGCAATCATAAATGATATACTGCTGATAAAGTGAAGTTTATATATTATGATTGAAAGTGGTAAAAAGTGCTCATACTGATTCACCCCCCCCTCTTAGTATTCCAACATATCTTAATTTGACTTGATATTAGGTTTTGAATACACAGGTTTTGGTTGATGTTAACCATAGTACATAAAAGAGATGGGTTTTAAATAAAAAAAAATAGCTTAGAATTAGAATAATTGTTCAAACGAGTTGTAATTTAAGAAATGGGTTTGCTTAAAGGTCCATTTTGGGCATACTGATTATAAGCAAGGGAAAACCAAATGATGATTTGACACGAGGTCACTAATAGTGAAGTGATCCAAATTTTATGAGAAGAACGAAATGAATACAAATCTACATTATTAACACAGAGAATCAATGAACAATAATAGAGATACAGTAAACCATGGCTTCTATTAATAAATAAATGTGTTGAAAATATAAAATGCAGACTAAAGCAATCTTGCTAGAATGGTGGGGGATTATCTATGAGAAGATATGTGATGGTTGTGCTCATTCACAAGACGATGATTACAATGAGGCTCCAAAATCCTTTTGTTACACATAAAAAATACTCACTTCAATGATGACCTATTGTCATCATTACAAGTGTCGCAAGTGTCGCATTTTGGCCACAAGTGTCACAAGTGTCACAAACATCATACTGTCATCTTGCCTATGTCATGTCTTGAATGACATCACAAGGAACACTTGAAGACACCCTCAGAGACTGGTTAAAGAAGGAGAAATCATTTGATGAAGAGAACAAAGCCTTTTTCTTTGAGAAAACCACTTAAAAATCAATTTTGAAGGGCAACGCTCCCCTAACTACTGACAGTGAGTGCTAGTGCTCCCTGAACTTCTTTGGGGGAGCGTTGTAGCACTCTTTACAACCTTATGGGGGAGCGCTAGTTTTTTTTGAGGAAATATTGGGCAGTACTCCCCTACCCACTAGCAGGGAGCGCTATCTCTCCTTTCCCTCCTTTGGGGGAGCGTTGTAGCGCTTTGTGCACCATTTTGGGGGAGCGTTATGCTATTGAGAAAATCAGGGGAAGATCCCCCTTATCTCTAAAATCTGTTGGATTTGAATCTGAGGTCAAGGCTCGATATTAGGGAGGATCCACAACTGATGGAGAAAGATCCTCAACCTATCCCAAGAATCTCTTAAGTGGTTAGGCCTCTCCAAGCCTATATAAGGAGGCATCCTCATGGTGAAAGAGAGGGGGTTTTAGAGATACCAAACTTATGATCTCATGAAAAGTGGTATGGGGAGACATTGAAGGCATCAAACTTATGATCTCATAAGGGAGATAATCAGTGAAGCATAGTCATTTTGTTTGTGGATCATTTGAGCAAGGGGTTGGACAAGGAGAGTTGGAAGAGGTTGTTGCAGCTTCATCAAAGGTCTTAGGTATCTCTATTGAATTCTCATTAATACATGTGTTTGGCCTGTTTCCTTCAAGATTGTGTATACCAACATGAACTTGTATTTAATGGATATATCTAGTTTCAAACTAATCATAGTAGAATAGGAAGCATGCTTTGTCTTTGATTGGATTGCAAGACTTGCTGATGAGCTTGAGGATCAGAGCTCCACTTGGATTGGGCGAGGACAAACATTGTAAAAAGGTACATATTATTCCTCTTATTTATATATTGTATTAGCTAGGTTTAAAGGGATGCCGGTGATCAAATTTAACACCTTTATGTCTTGATCTTAGAGGTCTAGGATCCAAGAGGGAATTCACCTGTCCACAAGGGGATTTTCCTGTAACAGAAATTGACGACTCCACTGGGGAGAGAAGCTTTCAGTTTTGGTTTCCTTCCTTTGTTTTGTCCCTACCCTTTTCCCACATTTCAGATCACTTTTACTATTTTTTCATCATCCATTAGCCTTCTCCTACCTTCACTATCAATTTCACCAAGTTTTATGCATCCTAGGTGAGTTTTTTGCATTTTTTGGCTATTTTTTTCTGAGATTCTGGGAGGACTAGCACCCCCCCCTAGGCCATACCAGAGTGATTATCTATGGCCAAATATCCCCTAAAATGTTTTAGGGAGCATTGCAATGCTCTATACCCTTGAGACAGGGAGCACTAGTCTCTTTTTTGGGAGTTTCTGCCTTCTTCTGCTCAGTCTTTTGCAACCTGTTTTGTAGAGGTCTTTACCCAGAGTCCGTGGTTGGTTTGTGAAGTTGTTTGGATTGTTTTTTTATTATTATCACTCCCTATTGTCTTGATTGGAGAATGAAACCTTTTTCAGAAATGTCAAATTGCCTTTTCTAGCTGCTTGTTTTTTCGGGACAGTTTTGAGTGATTTCTCTTTCTCCCTGTCTTTTCTTGGATTCTTCTCTGAATTTTCTTGTGTTCCTTGAATGCTTGATTGGTTGTTAAATCCTTGATTGTGTTCTTGTCAGAAAATTTTTCTACTTGTTTTCTTTCATACCTCACTGCCTTGAGTGCATGCTTTGTTTGTAGCCTTTTTGCTTCGTGTCTTTTGCATATGCATAGGACTCTTTCTCCTAATTGAAAGTAGTAGAGCATCAAATGATCCAGATTTTATGAGCAGAACAAAATGAATATAGATAGGTGCTTAACACAAAATAATAGAGATACAGTAAAACCGGTTTTCTATTCAATAATGAAATAAGCTGAAACTGTAAAATGCAGCAGAAACAAGCTTGTTGGAATGGTGGCGGCTTATCTCTGAGAAGAGATGTGACGATTGTGCTCATTTGAAATATGATGATTACAATGAGGCTATAAAGGCCTTTCTACAATAAATAGGAATGCCAAAAACCCTAGACATCCAAAAACCTAACCCTAGGAGATGAAGCGCCAAAAGTCATGTGGGCCCCGTTTGGGTAAGTTAGTACATTAACTTCCCGGGGTCGTAACTTTTGCATACAATCTCCGTGTCGTCAAGGAGATTCATTTTGGGGCCTCAATCATGCCTTCAACTATCTTTGAGTTGGGTCGATCCCAAAAAACCTTCATTTAGGCCCTCAAAATGGCTTCGGAAGTTAAAACTGCTAAAAATAGTAAATTGCCAAAATTGCCAGAAACCTGTTTTGAGCCAGTTGGAAAAGGTGGGTGGCCACCGATATCCACCTGGATCAATCCTCCCTCCTTAGGAAGCAATTGTCTCCATTTCTTTGAGGTCCCCCATCATATGAGGAAATTTCTACTGAATTTGGCCCCGGGTGAGCCACTTGCCTTGGTGCAGGAGCTGCCCTGCTTTGACGACTCGATAAAGTTGGATCTTTTGTTGTCGAGTGCCCTTGATCTGTGTGTCCACAATCTGATCATCGAATTCTTGTTGTATGCAGTTGGGGTTGATATCTATTGGTGTCAATTGTTCTGCTACTTCTGAGGTGTCCAATAATGGTGGGAAATAGGGGCGAAGGAGGTCCACGTTGAACACTAGGTCTAGGCCAAGGAAAGGAGGAATGTTGAGCTAAAAAGAATTATCCCCCATGACCTTGGTGATGGTGTACAACCCATAATGGAGTGGGTGAAGCTTCCGATGGGTTCCGGTAAGGCATTCTTTCTGCAAGTGCAACCAAACTTTTTCGCCCGCCTGAAACTTATGTGGCACCCGATGTTGATCATGGCGTTGTTTGTACTTATCATTGGACTTCTGTAGGATATCCTGAACCTGTTAGTGGATGTGTTGGATCTGCTCAATGAACCGAGTGGCTTTGTCAGATTCAGTTGGAGCAGGAGATGAGTCGGTTGAGGTGACCGCGAGGGGAAGTGAAACATCTATGGGACCCAATGGTTGGAATCCCAACCCCACCTGAAAGGGGATGTGGTCGGTTGAGCTATACAAGGCTCAGTTGTAGCTATGCTAGACATAGGGAAGGCTCTCATCCCATGTGCAAGGGTGCTATGAATTATACATGTGAAGGATATGCACAATCATTCGATTTATGACCTCGATTTGGCCATCTTTCTGAGGGTGTAATGCCATGGATTTGGTAAGATTTGTGTCCAGCAGTGACTAGAGGCTCAACCAGAATGTGTTGAGAAATAAACTATCCTGATCTGAGACAATGGTTTGTGGGATTCCAAAATGTACCCAGACTCGTTCAAAGAAGAGCTTGGCAGTGGCCTCCGCAGTGATGTTTTTCTTGCAGATAACCAAAATCGCCATCTTAGAAAAGCGATCAACAACCACAAAAACACAGTCATTTCCCCGCTTGGTGGATGGGAGGCCTAACATGTAGTCCATTGAGATGAATTCCCATGGCCTGTTAGGAGTAGGAAGAGGGGTGTACAGGCCCCGTTTCTTAGTTCTCTGTTTGGAAATTGCATAGGCAGTGCATGACCTGTTATACTTCCTGACCTCCTGTCGAAGTTTCGGCCATTAGAAATGTTTCTGTAGCATCACCATTGTCTTTTCGATGCTGAATTGTCCTACCACCCGACTATATTGGGATTCCCAGATTAGCTTTGCTTGCTCACTTGATGGAACACAGATATGGCCCAGACAACACAACAACCCATCCTGAAGATGGAAATTATCAACAACTGCATTTGCCCCCAACATTTGGTAGGTGGTGGCAAAGTACGGGTCTGTCTCATAGAGTTGGGGCCATCCATAGGTCTCATGGCCACAAGAGTCTAGCACCATGGTGACTACTGCAACTGGCGGTCTGCTGAGGCAATCGGTGACGCGATTTGTGATTCCTATTTTATACTTGATGTTGAGGTGGAATTGCTGCAAGTATGTGGACCACTTTTGATGGAGGTCATTCTGCAATTTTCCTTGTGTCTGCATGAACTGCAGTGGCTTATGATCAGTGTGGATGACTATCCCCTTCCCAAGAATGTAGTGTCTCCATTGGCGGTAGGATTTCACAATGGAGTACATTTATTTGTCTTAAGTAGGGTACTTACGGAAAACATCTAATAGTGTCTCACTATGATAGGCCACGGGGTGGCCGTGTTGAGTGAGAATGATGCCCACAGCATAGTCAGAAGCATCTGTCTCGATCTCAAAGGGTTGTTGTAGGTCTGGGAGTGAAAGTATTGGGGCTGAGCACAAGCGCTACTTCAAATCATCAAACGCTTGTTGTTGGGACCGCCCCCACGCAAATTTCTCCTTACCACCACCCCTGGTTATTTGGCTGAGGGCCCATGCAATATGGGAGAATCCCAACACGAACCTATGGTAGAAATTGGCCAGGCCCAAGAAGCTTCGGAGCTCGGTGAGTGTGGTTGGGGATGGCCAATCATGGATGACTTGGATCTTGGCTGGATCCACATCTATGCCATGCTGATCAACAATGTAGCCTAGGTAATGGACCCTGTCCATGCCGAAGGAGCAATTTTCCAAGTTGGCATATAGCTTGTGTTGTCTCAAGGTGTGTAGAACCTACTGAATACGCTGCAAGTGTTTAGCCCAAGTCTTGTTGTAAATGAGAATGTCATCTAGATACACCACTACAAAATTATTGGTGAATGGTCGCAGGATATCATCCATCAACCTCATGAAAGTGGCTGGCGCATTTGTCAAACCAAATGGCATGGCCAACCATTCAAAAAGGCCTTTCTTTGACTTGAAGGCAGTCTTCCATACATCTGTCTATTCTATCGGGACCTGGTGGTAGCTAGAATTCAGATCAATCTTACTGAAGTATTTGGCCCCTGTGAGATGATCAAGGAGGTCATCGATTCGGGGAATCAGGTCTCCGTTTCTAATTGCGATTTTATTCAAAGCTCGGTACTCAATGCAGAGTTGGTAGGTTCCATCTTTCTTCTGTACCAACATGATTGGTCTCCCTCAAGGTGATGAGTTGGGACGGATGTGCCTCTTGTGGAGCAGCTCTTGGATCTGTCGCTTGATCTCCTCATTCTCTAATATAGAGCGGCAATAGACTAGCCCATTGGGTAGTGGTGCGTTGGGGGTCAAATCAATGGGGTGCTTGACCTGGAAGTGTAGAGGTACTCTGGTAGGTGAGGAGAAGATATTTGAGTATTCTTTCATGACCTTATCTACTTGCTTCTGCTGTGTGGAGAGGTCGGTCGCAGAGACCCTGGATGTGGCTATGATCTTTCACTTATTTTGAGAGTGAATCACGAAGAAGAAAAACTTCCCCGTTTGAGAGATGACCTTCCTGCATTTCTTAGCGGAGATCAAGGAAATAGTACTAGGTGGGACTGCCTCAGGTATCCTATACAATTTCTTGTTCAAAGTAATAATAACACTACGAGGCCTAGACTCATATACAACACGATGTTTCCATAAATAAGGTTGGCCCAAAATAACATCAAAAACTTCGAGAGGAGCAACATCACACAATACCTCATGTTTGAAGGGCTTGATGCCATACGACAATCGACATTGTTGGCTAACGCGTAGATCGCTTTCTTGGTGGAGCCATCCAATGGTGTAGGGTTGTGGGTGTGACATTGTCGGCAGGGCCAACCACTTGACGACCTCTACTGAGATGAGGTTCATCTGGCTACCGCTATCAATGATGAAGTGTAGTGGGGTGCCTTTTACCCACATTTGTGAGTGGAAGAGGTGCTCTCCTTCTTCTGGCTTGTCTGGTTCACCAGGCTAGAGCTTGGTGGTAGAAATGGTGGCATTGGGTTCTGTGTCAATGATCCGTCTTCCCCTTTCTGGTTCTGGCTCAGAGTCATAATCCACATCTGATTCATAGGCTTTCACTTCGGCCACCAGCGACTGCTTTGAGAGACAGTTAGCAGTTTTATGCTAAGGGCTCTTATGGAAGTCATTCCGGTGTCCTTCTTTGATTGCAGCTTGGACTGGTTGTCCTAATAATATCCATCTCTACTTTGTCCTTTGTTTGGTGGGTTGGTGTTGCCCTTTACTGGATTTTGCTGTGTGGGGTTCCTCGGCCCAAATTGCTGCATCTTTTGTTTGAGATTTTGCTCTATTTTGACGGCATATCGGTAGGCCACACCCAAGGATGAGATGTCCAAAAATTCCATTTCGGTCTGGATGTATCGGTGCATAGAATCATGATACTTGAGCACCAAATTTCTTTCCAAATCTTTGATACCCAGCTTGGTGTGCAAGGTATGGAAGGTATTTGTGAAATCTGACATTGCTTGGTCTCTTTCTTGCTGCAGTGTAGTCCATTTGGTATACAGGTTGTCATAACTTCTGACAGGGTAGTATTGTTCCTTAATAGCATCCCTGAAGGATTCCCAGGTGGTCGTGACTGCAAATAATGAGGGTTCCTCTGTTTCCTTTTTCTCATAGAAAGTTTCCCACCAATCTTTGACATGGGGAATGGCTTTGAGAAGTGCAAAAATAATCTCTTCTCTATTCAAAAAGTTATGGACAGAAAAATACACTTCTAGTAGATTCAACCACTTGTCTACAACATCTGTGTCTATCTGACCTTAAAATATGGGAATATCAAAGTTTATTTGTACCTTGAAGGGGGCGGTGCCTCCGCTCGAAGAAGATGCGTCGCCTATTGGTATCCACCGAAGGATTTGCGTGAAACTATCCATCATCTCATTCCTCTGTTGCGTGACATATTCCTTAATCAACAGTTTGAAAGGATCACCTGTCCCGTCATATTTATTTTCTCCTGCCATGAGAGGTCACTTGGGCGTGCAAGAGATTTTTTCCTCAAGAGAAATAAGCTCGAGACCTAACTCTTTATACTCCAACCTCGTTGGGGACATGCATTAAGATGACAAGGAGCAGACCGCTCCGATACCACTGATCTAGATTTTATGAGAAGAATGAAATGAATACAGACTATTAATAGGTTTTTAACAAAAAATAACAGAGATATAGTAAAACTAGTTTTCTATTCAATAATTAAATAAGCTGAAACTGTAAAATGCAGCAGAAACAAGCTTGCTGGAATGGTGGCGGCATATCTCTGAGAAGAGATGTGACAGATGTGCTCATTTTTAAGAAGATGATTACAATAAGGTTCTAAAGGAATTTTTACAATAAACAGGAATGCCAAAAACCCTATACATCCAAAACCCTAACCCTAGGAGATGAAGCGCCAAAAGTCATGTGGGCCCCGTTTGGGTAAGTTAGTACATTAACTTCCCGTGGTCGTAACTTTTGCATATGATCTCCGTTTTAGGTGTATGATAGCTCGTTGGAAAGGTATCGTTGAGGAGATTCATTTTGGGCCCTAAATAATCCATTTGGATATCATTGAGTTTGTTTGATCCCAAAAAACCTTCATTTAGGCCCTCAAAATGGCCCCCGAAGTTAAAACTGCTAAAAATAGTAAATTGCCAAAATTGCCAGAAAATTGTTTTGAGCCAGTTGGAAAAGGTGGGTGGCCACCAATTTCCACTTGGATCAATCCTCCCTCATTAGGAAGCAATGGTCTCCATTGCATTTAGTTCCCCCATCATATGAGGAAATTTCTATTGAATTTGGCCCCGGGTGAGCCACTTGCCTTGGTGCAAGAGCTGTCCTGCTTTGACCACTCGATAAAACTAGATCCTTTTCTCTCGAGTGCACTTGATCTATGTGTCCACAATTTAATTACTAGATGACTATTGTATGTATTCAGGGTTGAGCTTTGTTGGTGTCAGTTTTTCTGCTACTTCTGAGGTGTCCAATAATGGTGGGAAATAAAGGCGAAGAAGATCCACGTTGAACACTGGGTGCAGGCCAAGGAAAGGAGGAATGTTGAGCTGAAAAGAATTATCCCCCACGGACTTGGTGATGGTGTATGGCCCATAACAGAGTCGGCGAAGCTTCTGATGGGGTCCGGTAAGGCGTTCTTTCTGCAAGTGCAACCAAACTTTTTTTCCCACCTGAACCTTATGTGGCACACGATGTTGATCATGGAACTGTTTGTACTTGTCATTGGACTTTTGTAGGATATCCTAAACCTATTGGTGGATGTGCTGGATCCACTCAATGAACTGGGTGGCTTTTTCAACTTTAGTTGGAGTAGGAGATGAGTCATTTGAGGTGACCACAAGGGGAAGTGCAACATCTATGGGACGCAATGGTTGGAATCCCAACCCCGCCTGAAAGGGGCTATGGACGGTTGAGCTATGCAGGGCTCGGTTGTAGCTATGTTGGACATATGGAAGGCTCTCATCCCATGTGCAAGGGTGATGTGAATTATACATGCGAAGGATATGCACAATCATTCGATTTACGACCTCAGTTTGGCCATCTATCTGAGGGTGGAAGGTTGTGGATTTGGTGAGCTTGGTGTCCAGCAGTGACTAGAGGCTCGACCAGAATGTGATGAGAAATCGATTGTCTGGATCTGAGACAATGGTTTGTGGGATTCCAAAATTTACCCAAAATCATTCAAAGAAGAGCTTGGCAGTGGCCTCTCCTGTGATTTTCTTCTTGCAGGCAACCAAAATCGCCATCTTAGAAAAGCGATCAACAACCACAAAAAAACAGTCGTTTCTTCGCTTGGTGGAAGAAAGGCCCGACATGTAGTCCATTGAGATGGATTCCCATGGCCCGTCAGGAGTAGGAAGAGGGATGTACAATACCTGTTTCTTAGTGCTCAGTTTGGCAATTGCATAGGCAGTGCAGGACCTGATATACTTCCTGACCTCCTGTCAAAGTTTCGGCTAGTATAAATGTTTCTGTAGCATCGCCACTGTCTTTTTGATGATGAAGTGTCCTGCCACCCGATTGTAGTGGGCTTCCCATATCAGCTTTGCTTGCTTGCTTGATGGAACATAGATATGGCCTAGACGACACAACAACCCATATTGAAGATGGAAATTATCAACAACTACGTTTGCCCCCAACATTTGGTAGGTGGTGGTGAAGTCTGGGTCTGTCTCATAGAGTTGGGGCCATCCAAAGGTCTCATGGTCGCAAGAGTCTAGCACCATGGTGACTGTCGCGACTGCGGTCTACTGAGGCAATCATCGACGTGATTGGTGCTTCCTGTTTTATACTTGATGTTGAGGTGGAATTTTTGCAAGTATGTGGACCACTTTTGATGGCGGTCATTCTGCAATTTTCCTTGTGTCTGCATGAATTGCAGTGACGTATGATCAGTGTGGATGATTGTCTCCTTCCCAAGAATGTAGTGTCTCCACTGGCGACAGGCTTTCACAATGGAGAAAATTTCTTTGTCATAAGTAGGGTACTTACGCACAACATCTGATAGTGTCTCACTATGATAGGCCACCGGGTGGCCATGTTGAGTGAGAACAGTGCCCAAATCATAGTTGGAAGCATCTGTCTCGATCTCAAAGGGTTGTTGCAGGTCTGGGAGTGAAAGTACTGGGGCTGACCACAAACGTTGCTTCAAATCATTGAACGCTTGTTTTTGGGACCACCCCCATGCAAATTTTTCCTTACCACCACCCCTGGTTATTTGGCTGAGGGACCATGCAATATGGGAGAATCCCAACACAAACCTACGGTAGAAATTGGCCAGGCCCAAGAAGCTCCGGAGCTCGGTGAGTGTGGTTGGGGCTGGTCAGTCATGGATGACTTAGATCTTGGATGGATCCACATGTACGCCATGCTGATCAATGATGTAGCCTAGGTAATGGACCTTGTCCATGCCAAAGGAGCATTTTTCCAAGTTGGCGTATAGCTTGTGCTGTCGTAGGGTGTGCAGAACCTGCTGAATGTGCGCAAGTGTTCGGCCCAAGTCTTGCTGTAAATGAGAATGTCATCCAGATACACCACTACAAAATTATTGGTGAATGGTCATAGGATATCATCCATCAACCTCATGAAAGTGGCTGGCGCATTTGTCAAACCAAAGGGCATGACCAACCATTCAAAAAGGCCTTCCTTTGACTTGAAGTCGATCTTCCATACATCTGTCTGTTCTATCAGGACCTGGTGGTAGCCAGACTTTAGATCAATCTTACTGAAGTATTTGGCCCCCGTGATTTGATCAAGGAGGTCATCGATTCAGGGAATCAGGTACCGATTTCTGACTGTGATTTTATTCAAAGCCCGATAATCAATGTAGAGTCACCAGGTTCCATCTTTCTTTTGTACCAACATGATTGGGCTCCCACAAGGTGATGAGATGGGATGGATGTGCCCCTTGTGGAGCAACTCTTGGATCTGTCGCTTAATCTCCTTATTCTCTAACAGAGAGCGGTGAGATTCTGGCCCATTGGGCAGCGGTGCATCGGGGGTCAGATCAATGGGGTGCTTAACCTGGAAGTGCAGAGGTACCCCGGTAGGTGAGGAGAAGATATCTGAGTATTCTTCCATGAACTTATCTACTTGATTTTGCTATGTGGAGAGGTTGGCCACAGAGACCCTGGATGTGGCTATGATCTTTCACTTATTCTTAGAGTGAATTACGAAGAAGACAAACTTCCCCTTCTGAGAGATGACCTTCCTGCATTGCTTAGCAGAGATGAAGGAAATAGCACTAGGTGGGACTGCCTCGGGTATCCTATACAATTTCTTGTTCAAAGTAATAATAACAGTATGAGGCCTAGACTCATATACATCATGATGTTTCCATAAATAAGGTTGGCCCAAAAGAACATCACAAACTTCGAGAGGAGCAACATCACACAATACCTTATCTTTGAAGGGATTGATGTCGTACGACAGTTGACATTGTTGGCTAACGCGAAGATCACTTCCTTGGTGGAGCTATCCAATGGTGTAGGGTTGTGGGTGCGGTGTTGTCGGCAAGGCTAGCATCTTGACGACCTCTGCTGAGATGAGGTTCTTCTGGCTACCGCTATCAATGATGAAGTGTAGCGTGGTACCTTTTACCCACATTTGTGAGTGGAATAGGTGCTCTCCTTCTTACGGCTCGTCTGGTTTGCCAGGATGGAGCTTGGTGGCATTGGGTTTCACGTCAATGATCCATCTTCCCCTTTCTGGTTCTAGCTTAGAGTCAGAATTGACATCTGATTTAGAGGCTTTCACTTCGGCCACCAGCGACTTCTTTGAGCAGAAGTCAACAGTGTTATGCCAAGGGCTTGTATGGAAGTCGCACCACTTCCCAATATCTTTCTTTGTCTTTCTGGTGTCCTTCTTTGCTTGCATCTTGGACTGGTTGTCCTGATACTATCCATCTCTTTTCTATCATTTTTTCTATGGGTTGGTGGCACCCTTTACTGTCTTTTGTTGTGAGGGGTTCCCCGACCCAAATTGCCGCGTCTTTTCTTTGAGCTTCTTCTCGATTTTGACAACATATTGGTAGGCCGTGCCCAAGAATGAGATGTCCAGAAATTCCATTTCGGTATAGATGTATTAGTGTAGAGCATCGCAATACTTGAGCACCAGATGTTGCTCCGAATCTTTGATACCTAGCTTGGTGCACAAGGTATGGAAGGTATTTGTGAAATCTGACACTGTTTGGTCTCTTTCTTTCCACAGTGTAGTCCATTTGGTATACAGGTCGTCATAACTTCTGACAGGGTAGTATTGTTCCTTAATGTCATCCCTGAAGGATTCCCATGTGGCCATGATTGCAAATAATGAGGGTTCCTCTGTTTCATTTTGTTCACAGAACGTTTCCCACCAATATTTGACATGGGGAATGACTTTGAGGAGTGCAAAAGTAATCTTTTCTCTATTCCAAAAGTTATGGACAAAAAAATACCCTTCTAGTAGATTCAACCACTTGTCTACAACATTTGCATCTATATGACCTTCAAATATAGGAATATCAAAGTTTATTTGTACCTTGAAGGGGGCGGCGCCTCCGCTCGAAGAAGATGCATCACCTGTTGATCGTCGCCGAAGGATTTGCGTGAAACTATCCATCATCTCATTCCTCTGTTGCGTGAGGGATTCCTCAATTAAAGGTTTGAAAGGATCTCCTGTCCTATCATATTTCTTTTCTCCTACCATGAGAGGTCGCTTGGGCGTGCGAGAGATTTTGTCCTCTATAGAAACAAGCTCGAGACCCAACTCTTTGTACTCCGACCTTGTTGGGGACATGCATTAAGACGACAAGGAGCAGACCGCGATGATACCACTGATCCATATTTTATGAGCAGAATGAAATGAATACAAATTATTAATAGGTGTTTAACACAAAATAACAGAGATACAGTAAAACTAGTTTTCGATTCAATAATGAAATAAGTTGAAACTGTAAAATGCAACAGAAACAAGCTTGCTAGAATGGTGGCGACTTATCTCTGAGAAGAGATGTGACGGTTGCGCTCATTCACAAGAAGATGATTACAATGAGGCTCTAAAGAAATTTTTACAATAAACAGGAATGCCAAAATCCCTTGACATCCAAAAACCTAACCCTAGGAGATGAAGCACCAAAAGTCATGTGGGCCTCGTTTGGGTAAGTTAGTACATTAACTTCCCGGGGTCATAACTTTTGCATACGATCTCCGTTTTAGGCGTATGATAGCCCGTTGGAAAGGTATCATCGAGGAGATTCATTTTTGGGCCTCAATAATGCCTTTGGACATCATCAAGTTGGTTCGATCCCAAAAAACCTTCATTTAGGCCCTCAAAATGGCCCCAGAAGTTAAAACTGCTAAAAATAGTAAATTGCCAAAATTGCCAGAAAACTGTCTTGAGCCAGTTGGAAAAGGTGGTTGGCCACCAATATACACCTGGATCATCAAAGGATTTGTATTTACTTTATTTATACAGTATAATCAAACAAAGAATATATATGCATTATTATTTTGGGGCAGTGAAACTAGTTTGCCTTTGAAGTAGCAAAATTGCATGGTTTTTGGCATTTTTTAGTCTTAAAATCTTAAAATTTTTCCCCCTCATGGCCATGGGGGGGGGGGGAGAAAGAATCATGTATTGGTGTACAATATATTTGACTCATTTCTTTAAGAACTTGACATTGATGAGTTTAATAAAATGTTTGGGACATTATGCATTTGGGAATGATAAAAGTTTTCTCCTTCTCATAATATAGCTTTCATCAAAGTGAAATACTTGCATTCTCATTTCTTTGAATTGTTTAGAGTCATTCAAACAATCATTTAGTCCACTCCATTTTCCTCTTGAGTAAAAAATAGCCTTAAAATCAAGCACTAAACTAAAATTTATCAGACATTTTTACATTTTCTGTTAGCAAACCTACATTAGCTTAAGGTGTAGGGATTTGGAATAGGTTGAAAGGATAGCTTTCCAAAGATGTAAAACAAACTTAGCATCTTGCGATAGGGAGAGAAAATCAAATTTTCATATAATCTTTCTGGGATCCCCCTCTCACACAGGGGTTATGCACAACGTCACGTTCGGGAGAGTTATGGAGATTATCCCTCCGTGGTTTAACCATTCGTAGTAGTCAGATTGCATATTGGGGGTTATTATTGAGGCTCAGTTCTATTCATTTGGTCTCGGTGCTTTGTGGATCCGTAATCCATTCAGGGTCCTCTGGAGTTCTACCGGTCCACTTTTCCTTAGTTTTCTCGAAGGATTTTAGACTTGTTATCCTGCCCATATGTTCGGACTGGAATGTTGATTGTACCTGCCCAGGGACTGACTACGAGTTGGTGACCTTAGTAGCCATAATCTTCAGGGTCTTACACAAGGTGACGGTGAAGGGAAGTCTCACTGTACCTGGAAAAAATGTTGGTCAAACTCACTAGAGCTCCTTGGAGGTTAAATCCACAATTACTGCGTGGAAGCTTGCACCAAGGCATAAGTCCATTAAGAAGATTGCCAATGTAAATTATCCACCTGCTCTATCCCCGTCCCTTCCTATATTGATCTCGCAACATTGGATTTCATCACCAACTAGTGGTTTCATTGTGGGAAGTTTTGTTTGATTGTTTTCTTCTTAGATTCATAGTGTGTGTTGTTTGTTTTACTTAGTGGACCTTAGGTCGAGACAGTGTTAATGGCATCAACTCCTAGGAGTACCAATGGAGGAACCCCTTGTCCTGGGGAACCTTTCACCTTTCCTTCTTTTGGAAACATTGGTCCTCTATACATTGCCACACTAAGTCTTCCGGGACTCACCATCGGATTACCGATTTGGTTGTTCACGACTCCAATGATCTCGGATCTTCCCAGTGCTTCAGCTACACCTAATTCTTTAGATGTAAGTACACCACCCACACATCAAACTCATGTTGACTTTCCGCCTCCTTCACCCATTAAGTCTCCTTCCCTTTCTCCTTCTTCGCCTAGTGAAAGCTCTAAAGAAAGTAGCCAGGTTGATAAGAATAAGAAGAAACAAAAAGAGAAGAAGAAGAACCCGAAAAGGACCAAGCCTCCAACCATATCATATGTTGGATCCAAGCAAACAACTACTATTAATCGTACTGGGAGTGTTGATGAGGTTGACAAGATTAAAATGAAGAATCTGAAACCCAAATTCCCTTGCAGTCTTTGTAAGGGTGACCACTTTTTGAGGGATTTCCCTGGTCTTCCTAAGGTCTTATAAATGTGGTCCTTCACATCATTGACCTCTACTATACATCATGGTGACACCCTGTCAACTAGTGACGTTCATGTTGGTAAAAAGAAGACAACTGTCAAATTTCCTTGTATGTTATGCGAAGGTGATAATTATTCTCACCTTTATCCTCATATGGACGAGGCTTCTTCTCTTTTGGAAAAGCTTCAACTTCCAACTAGTTATCATAAGATTTCCCCCAACCCATCATTAGTTGATGGAATGGTCAATCTGGTTCCATCCTTGGTCATTTCGGTAGATCAGGTGGTCAGTCTAGTTTTATCCTCAGTTGAACCACTAACCAAAGTAGATGATTCAGTTTCATCATCGATCAGCCCCACTTTTCATCTGAAAAGTGAAACTCAAGTGAGTAATCCAATTCCATCATTGGTCAGTCCCACCCTTCATCTGAAAAGTGCCAACATGGTCAAGCCCACTCCTCCTCTGATGAGTGCCAAAGTGGTTGCTCCGGTCCCTTCATCGGTCAGTCCGATTGATCATGTCGTCAATCTGGTCACATCCTTAGTTGAACCAGTTTACAAAGTGATTGATCTAATCCCATCCTTGGTCGATCCCACTCTTTCATTAGAGAGTGAAAGATAGCGGTCGATCCCTTTCCACCCGTCAACCCCATTCTCCCCTTGGAGAATGAATCCCAAGCAGTCGATTTGATGTCATTATCAATCGATCCTACTCTTCCACTAGAGAGTAAGCCTGATTCTGCCCATGTTTTTCTCGTTGATATAGAATCTACCATGTTGGGGGCATTCCTACTTCTACCATGAAACCCCCTCCAAGTAATGAGGCCATACTTTTTGATTGGGGTGTGCTAACTAGACCTCGTCTTCCCTCTCACATTCCTTTCAAGATTACAGTACAGTTTTGTGGTCGGGACGTTCCTCATGCGCTAATAGATGAAGGTTCGTCCATCAGTATTTTGTCCTCTATTTCTTGGAAAGCTTTGGGTTATCTTCAGCTCGTGTCAGTTACCCAAACTCTGTTCGCTTTTAACAAAAGAACCAGTCACCCTTTAGGGATCCTTCCCCATTTTCCCATAACTTTGGGATGGAAAACTGTCTTTATCGATGTTATGGTAGTCCAGGACCCCTTGGATTCCAATTTACTCGTTGGGAGAGATTATGTCTATTCCATGAAAGCTATTGTGTCCACTTTTTTTCGTCTGATATCTTTCCCTCACAATGGAATAATTGTGGTTATTGATCAACTTTCATGCATTGGTCCTGACTTGATTACCAACCTAATGAGATCCCTAAACAGTTCTTATATGCAAACGGTATCACCCCCGCCACAGGTCAATTATGTGGCATTATCTCCCATTCCTTCAGCTTTCGATGAAGATGACTTAGATCCGACAGTTGACATGGTGATCTCTTGGGTAGGGTCTTTAGAGCATGGTCTCCTTACCCCTGACATGACCCTTGACATGTGTTCCTTATAGAAAATTGTTCTTCCATCCAGTGAAGATCTCTTGGAAGCCATGACCAAGTTTTGTCCCTTGACGTGGTTTCCTTCCAGAGCATTTTCCTATTGGAAGCCATGATCAAGAAGAAGCTACGAGCATAGTTTTACTCTCTATGGCAAGCTCGTTAAAAAATGAAACATAAATCTGGGGATTGAACCCAGAACCGTGAACATAGTTTTTCTTATCTGTGGAAAGATCGTTAAAAAATGAAACATAGGTCTTGACCATAGTTTTCCTCTCTATAGCAATCTCGTTAAAAAATGAAACAGAAATCTGGGGATTCAACCCGGAGCCCCAAGCATATTTCTTTTTCCTGTGTCAAGCTCGTTTAAAAAATGAAACAATCACTTCTCCTAACAAGTTGAGTCTTTCTTTAGGTCTCACATTTCAACCTTCCTTTCATATGCCTCTATCCTTTTTTCTCCATTTAGTAGAGAAATTGGTGACAACCTCAAAGTCGGGGAATGAATTGAAGCTTAGGGGGGCATGTCTCCAGCCTTTGATTATCATTCTGGAGTTAAGCCGCTAGCTTTTCAAGATGGGGGCATAGTACCAGCCATCCATGGGTATCCCTACCTTTGGAAATTACGTTGAGAATTTACAAGCATTGTTTAATTTTGTTTCAATATTGTGTAAAAATGAAACCAATACCGAGCTTAGTATTTGTTCTTTCTCGTGCTCGTAAATACATGAGAATAAGTTACCGATCTTAGTCTTTGTTCTCTCTCTTGCTCACAAAAACATGAGAATGTAACCGAGTATACTTTTATCACTTTTTCGGACTCATGAAGGTTATATGAAAAAGAAACCCCTGGAGTCTCCTTTAATCTCTTTTCAGACTCTCTAAACATGAAAAGATTGTTGAGTGACCATTCTTCCTTTCCCACTCATTAAAAGGTTTGAAAGGGCATATTTCGAGTGATAATTTATCTCTTTTTCGGCCTCGCGAGACTAACATTACGAAAAAGGACAACCTTGGAGTTATCTTTAAGTTATTTTCAGACTCTCTAAACATGAAAAATCACCAAGTTTACCTGCTCTGGACTCATTAGAAAAAGCATACATTGAAGGGCCCAAATGGGACCGAACCCTTATTTATTCCATTTCGTTAAACAAAGGAAGAGGGACTTACCTAAGGTGATTTATATCGAGCATGTGTTATCCTCCTTGAGCTTGTTAAAATAAAAAGGGGTACTCGTCTATATGGATGGGGGAAAATTTTGAAGGAAGCAAGCCAAGACGTTTTTGGGAACATTACAGGTCACTCTTGTAGTCACCCTTGAACATGGCACATTATCTTTACATTTCAATCTGTTGAACCTATGCACTGAACTAACCCTCTAACTTTCTTGACTCCTTTGGGTCACATGAAGAAAGTCATCATATCCACTGCAACATGTTTTGGTCCATGTCGTGTTTCTATTTTTTGTGCCCCAATGTTCAAGGGAAGTATCTGCCTCGAGATTCAACCATCACACATCTCTTGTTTCAATACCTATGTCAGTCCATGTTCATTTGATCCACCAATTTACATCTCTGTGTCAGTTTCGTGTTGTTGATGAGAGATACATCAAGGCCCTCCTTCGACGAGTCTATTCTTGTCGACTCCAACACATTATCCAGGAACTAGACTTAGAAACCAGTTAGTACCTTGAGACCTGCATGCCTCAATGGTAGGCCTCCTCACCCTCGACAGTGGGTTTACATTAATGACCTCTAATCAGATTATTCCACAGATGTTCGACTTCAACTCATCTTTTCACATTCGTTGGAATGTACTAAGGTACCTTGGGAATAATTTACATCAATGGTGATTTCCCTCGCACTTGTTAATGGTTTACCTCATTGACTGGTAATCAAGTGGTTTTTGCCATGTTCGAAATCATGACATCTATTTACATGGTTAGACTCCTACTGCATCGAGATTGGTAAGAAGACCCTGGGTTGAGTGATCACTCTGATATATACTTTTCCCAGGTTGTGACAAAGTTTCTCTTGAATATTGACACATATAATGTCACATAGATCCACTTTGTATTGGTCTGTGGCTATGTCTTGTCATGTCATAGATCCACTGTGTATTTTTCGTTGCTATGATCAGTTCATGTCATGGAAGTATAGATCCACATTGTATCTTTGGTGGCTATACCTTTTTGTCAATATAATTATGGATCCGCAGTGTATCTTATGGTAGCCATACCTTGAAAAGTCTTTATCACTCAAGCATAGGTATGTCTACCTTGAGTTTGAAACATATCATAACAATTGTCTGATGGTTGTGTGCAACTTCTGCCAGGTTCTCCGAGTCCATACCCTTGCTCGAAAAATTCTACAAAGTACTTCAGTCATAAGTTTTCGTCTTCTAACTTCGCACTTTGGGGGGCAATCTGTTACACATTAAAATTACTCACTTCAGTGATGACCTATTGTCATCATTACAAGTGTCACATTTTTTCCACAAGTGTCTCAAGTGTCACAAACATCATACTGTCATCTTGCCTATGTCATGTCTTGAATGACATCACAAGGAACACTTGAAGACACCCTCAGAGACTGGTTAAAGAAGGAGAAATCATTTGATGAAGAGTACAAAGCTTTTTTCTTTGATAAAACCACTTAAAAATCAATTTTGAAGGGAAACGCTCCCCTACCTACTGACAGGGAGTGCTAGAACTCCCTGACCTTCTTTGGGGAAGCGTTGTAGCACTTTGTACACCCTTCTGGGGGATCGCTAGTTTTTTTTTAGGAAATATTTGGCAACACTCCCCTACCCACTAGGAGGGAGCGCTAGCACTCCTTTCCCTCCTTTGGGGGAGCATTGTAGCGCTCTCTGCACCATTATGGGGGAGCGTTATGTTGTTGAGAAAATCAGGGGAAGATCCCCCTTATCTCTAAAATCAGTTGGATTCAAATTTGAGGTCAAGGCTCGATCTTAGGGAGGATCCACAACTGATGGAGAAATATCCTCAACCTATCCCAAGAATATCTTAAGTGGTTAGGCCTCTCCAAGCCTATATAAGGAGGCCTCCTCATGGTGAAAGAGAGGGGGTTTTAGAGATACCAAACTTATGATCTCATGAGAAGTGGTATGGGGAGACATTGAAGGCATCAAAATTATGATCTCATACTGGAGATAATCAGTGAAGCATAGTCATTTTGTTTGTGGATCATTTGAGTAAGGGGTTGGAAAAGGAGAGCTGGAAGAGGCTGCCGCAACTTCATCAAAGGTCTGTAAGTATCTCTATTGAGTTCTCATTAATACATGTGCTTGGCTTGTTTCCTTCAATATTGTGTATACCTACATGAACTTGTCTTTAATGGATAGATCTAGTTTCAAACTAATCATAGTAGAATAGGAAGCATGCTTTTACTTTGATTGGATTGTAGGAATTGTTGATAAGCTTGAGGATCAGAGCTCAACTTGGAATGGGCAAGGACAAACATCGTAAAAAGGTACATCTTCTTCCTCTTCTCTATAGATTGGCTTAGCTAGGTTTAAAGGGATGTCAGTGATCAAAGTTAGCATCTTTCTGTCTTGATCTTAGAGGTCTAGGATCCAAGAGGGAATTCACCTGTCTACAGGGGGATTTTCCTGTAACACCTTTTTACATCAAACATGAATGCCAAAATCCTAGACATCCAAAAACCTAACCCTAGGATATGAAGCGCCAAATTTTATGTGGGCCCCTTTGGGGTAAGTTGGTACATCAACTTCTCGGGGTCATAACTTTTGCATACAATCTATGTTTGGCATGTTCGATACCTCACTAGAAAGGTCTATCCGAGAAGTAAAACTTTCGTGTGGATCATGGAAAAGTTTGAAATACCCATGGACCCCCAAAAGTCCAAAAATACTTTGTTTAGGGCCTCAAAAGGACCCCAGAACTTTGGGACTCAAAAATCTAGAAAAAAAATGCCAAGATGAAAACTATCACTACCAAGATGAAATTTGTATGTGAGCTAGCTAGAAGAGGTGGGTGGACGCCAATATCCACCTGGATCTTAAAGGCTCAATTTGAACTGATAATTGTTTTAATGTGAGTATGATAGAAGCCAAATGATAAGGATTTGAGGAATTTTGAAAAATTTTAATAGGGAAATTTTAAGTTACAACATTTCGCTCCAACTAGGGATGGTGTCTCCCAACAACGCACAAAGAACCGTAGATCTGTTCCTTATGACGTTGGGCATGGAGTCATTTAATGCAATAAATATTCTTTCTAGTAATCAGATTCTTGAGCTAAAATACACCTTCTTGTTCCTACAAATTTTTACCTGTAAGCCTTCATATTTTTGCTGGAAAGGATCTTCCGCAGGAAACAAAAGTTAGCCATATATACTTTTCATTTAAAAGTGAGAATTTTTAGCATATAAAGATTCATTTTCATAGCAATTATTCCTATCAAATTGTTAATTGGATTTCATTTGTAGACTTTAATGAAAGGACTCTCACTCTATTTCAAAAATTTCTAAGCTATTTACAAAAAGAAATGAAACAAAACCCTAATGAAGGAAAATAAAAACCAAATGCACATAATAAAATGTATAAGAAGGAACATAGAGCCTTTCTATCTCAAATAAATGAATCTATAGTAAGAATGATAAATCCGACAATGACTGAAAACCTAAGTATACTGAAAACAATGAGTTGGGTTATGAAAGATAAAGATAATTTTTTCTTCATTTTCAGTCTACTTAGATGTTTCCTAAAGTAATCAGTCACAATAGGTTAGGATAGGAAGTCAAATCTCTAGTTTTTCTCTATATTAATCAAAGAAATGATGGATGGGGTTCATTTACCGATAACATGATCAAACATGTCGAGACAGGGATAAGCATGAGGGGACTTCTAGTGATGGAGTATAAGAGTAAATATACATATGAGCACCCTCTCTTGTCTTTTGGTGTTGCTACACTGCCAAAATGCGTCCATAGCCTATGGTGTAGTCACACTGGCATCACAGGCCTTTCTATGATGCCAACGAGAATCCATAACCCCAATGAAGATACATGTATTTCCCAATTGAATTTCCTTTCGCCATCTCAATTTTTATTTATTTTTTATTTTTTATTTTATGCTATAAGCACACTGAGTTGGGGGAAATCAATATGTTTTAATACACAAAGGGATGATTCTTGTTAGTGAAGATGAGTTGCATATTATCACATAATAAAGTATACCCATTTAAATATGTCTATCTCATAGCCTTAACACCATCTCTTCACATAGAACAATTATTATTTAATTATGGATAAATATGGAACCTTGAGTAAGTTAAGATGAGTAGTATCGAAATTTGATAACCCAACGAGCTCCTAGGACATGATTACAAAAAGAACATGCCTTTCAACCTAATCATTAGGAAAATTAATCTTTTAAAATATGTTCACCAATCTTATCATGAAAACATACTAGAGATAAAGTCACCAATCATGGATATCATTTCCACTAAGACTCTATGATGAAGAGAGAGGAAAAATTTATAATCCCTCACTATATTTTATTTTATTTAAAGTCCTAACTATGTTTATTAAAAGTAAATTCAAAAATCCCTAAAGCATGTACAATCAAACAACTATACTATTGCTTTGTAAAATCTTATTTATATACATAAATTCCTAATCCAATTAACAAAGTAAACAAGTTAGGTATAACAAATTTTCCAATGTAACCAAGAAATCATTTTATTTACAAAAGGAAAACAATGAAGGTATTTGGTCAAAAAAAAATAATCATCTTGCATAATAGTGACCAAAACTGAAAACAAATATTATACTTACAACCCATAAGAAATGCATTTGAATGCCTATAAGCACTTGATGTTTCTAATAGAATCGACTTGAACCAAGCCCCAATTGGATCTTCAAATTTGTTACTATGAAGTTCTTGGTTCACTGGGTAGAAATAGGTATATTTTCTTTTTGCACAAAAAATGGCAAATTAGTCATGCATTGATCAGAATCTGGACCAGGGGTCAAATTTTTTCTCAAAAATCAAAGTTCTCAGAATTGCCTCAAAACGAATAGGTGCGTAGCCCTCGTCGTCACGAACCTAACACAACTCGAACGGGTTCAAATGGACATCAGATGAGTGAGATATCGCGATCTGTTTGATTCGCCAAACAGGCAAAAAAAAATGTTGATTGTACAGTCCGTATAGTCTATACAACTGACGTGGCAGAGGCTGTACAACTGACGTGGCATGATGTACACTAAGGTGGCAGTTGGTGATGTGGCAATCATTTATTGGCAGATGTGGATGAATCAATTTTTGGCACGTGGCATTGATTGGTCAAATAGGGTGGTGCCACGTGGCACCCTATTATGGTATGGTTTGATAAAATTATTATAGAGTTCATGGGGATTGAACCCCGGACCTCCACCACAATCCAAAGGTTTGGCAAAGGCCGCCCAACCGGCATGCCACACATTAGTTCTTATAATATATATGTTTTTTTATATATTTAAGTTTGGTTATTGTGTATTTCGACGCAGGGGGCGGGTTGGGGCTTAGCCTCAGCCCACGGTTTCGGTGTTCACATATATGACTGGTGGTTAAACATTGCGTGCAGATTTTTCAATGGTTACAACACCACAGCCCTCGGTTCTATGTACACTCCCATATGACCCTTTGCCACACAGATTTTACACGGATTTTGCACGGGATTCGCACGGGAATTTTGGGCACATATACCCACGCGCTTGGACACTTGTCCATTACCCATTGGCTTGGAACTTGGCCTTTTTGGTGCGCAAGGACATGGTCGCATGGCCCATGCGCCCAACACATATGCGGTTTGGGGGCCAAAAATTCGTTAACCGTTCTATAGTTGCACCCACTTTTCGGTTATGCGCCCGATGCTAGGTTTTAGCATGAGATTGAACACAGAGGCTAGGTTGGACGCACAGAGGTGCATTTTGGCGAACCAGAGACAACAAGCTTGAAGGAGGAAAATGGCAGGAGGCCTATCTTCTTCATTTTTTGGCCAAATGAGGTGCCGAAAAAGCCTAGCTAGGGGTTTTTGGACATTCTAAATCCATTGGCATAGTTTTCAAAGGAATTTGAAGACTTCTTTTCTACGTTTTTCACCATTGAAGTTTCAGAGAGCTCCAGGGAACTTGAAGCCCTCATTGATTGAGGCCATGCTCAGATGAGCCCAAGTCTGTTTTCTGTGGCTTAGTAGTCAATTTTGGCTAATTTTTATTCTCTGAACACATTGGGATAGGTTTCAAATCCATTTGAGGACTTTTACAGGTGTTTTTGCCACAAGAAAGCTCAGGGAAGCTCAAGGCCACATGTAGAAGAGGTCATGCTCGGATGAGCCATGATCCGTTTTCAGAGTTCTATTAGTCATTTTTGGGGTTTTTATGTATTCGGAACCCAATGGTACAATTAGTATTTCCATTGGAGTTGAGTAGCATCTTGTAAAATAATCTTTGACAAACTAATCCCAGAGAGCCTGGTCCATTGATGGAGGCTCAAGGAGATGTAGCCCAGAGAGGGGTGAACTCCTTTATCATCTTGTTATTGTTGTGAGTGTTTGTTGGTTATTATTTGTTGCAAGTTAATTTTGTTGTTTTATTTATGTAAACAATATATTTAACCCTTTTAAAAACCTCACACATAAAGACATAAAAGATACATAAACTTGACATGAATTTTATCTTGCACAACTATGACATGGAGCAAGGTCCTGAAAAGTTATTTTAATGGAGTAGAGGGTGCTTGCATAGAAAAACAAGTCAGCCCCTTATTTTCAAATCAGGTGGCATTAGAGCTTAGTTTGTTTTTCTCATGTGATTGTCTTTGATAGCTAGAGATTTAGTTGTTCGTATTTGTGCAAGATTTGTGTTGAATTTTGATATCTTGCAAGGATGGAGGAAGTTTCAAACATTGATAGTTCTCATACATCTTCATTATCCAAGTTCTTTGACAAAGAGATGTTGAAGGAGTTTGTAACCATGAGGGATATGGTACAAGAGTTGTGGGAAGATAGAGAAGAGAGCATTGCCCTTCAAGAGAAGTTGATGGCCATAAAGGAGGAGAAGCACCAGCTTCTTGAAAAGTTGCATGAGAAGGAGACTCAACTCCTTGAGGCAAAGGAAACCCTTACCAAGTACATGCATGAACATGAGGTATGTAATGTTAGTTTATCTTCAAATTCCTCTCAAGATGAATGCTTTGGTGTTTTTGAAAATCACACAAGA
>JZKD02S2155930.1:888979-922030 GCA_000966675.3 Picea glauca
CAAATTCACCTCCTCAAGAAGGCTATAAAGGTGAATGTTCAAGAACTTTTGTTGCAAGTTCAATCCCTCAAGCATGCAAAGTATGTGTTCAAGATGAATGCAAATGTGTGAAACAGAAGAATTGTGACAATGATGAGGACAAGAACACTATTTTTAGTCTTCAAAATAGAGTCGGTAACTCTTCCAATTCACCTCCTCAAAGAGGCGATACAGGTGAATGTTCAAGGTATAATTCTGCCTATCATTTAGTTGCTTTTGATTATGTTAAGCATGATAAATTTGCATGTAAAAATGGAAGAAAGTACATATTGTGGTTTATATAACCATCATGTTTCAAAATGTTGGAAAATATTGACCACTTTCTGGAAACTTTACAAGCAAAGACAACTTGAAAAGAGGATGCAAAAGATTTGCACTCATTGCCAGAAGAGGGGTCATCTCATTGACCAATGTTGGACATTGCATCCAACCACTCATCCAAAACACAAGAAGCATATGGATAAAGAGATTGGCAAGAATGAAAGAGGAGATTCCATCATCGATGTGAGTCAAGATGATTCACAAGAAGACGATTTTCAGCAGAAAAAGTCACCATTGAGTTGGCTTGGTAAGAAATGGTTAGATTTCTTGAGCAAGTAAGGCTTGCATTTTTTGTTGTAGATGCACATTTTAGCCTTACGTATGCATTTATGTTGAGAGTATGACAATTTGTAGCATTTTATCACAACTTGTATGATGCAAGTTTGCATGTGAATGCAATTCATTTGAAGGCATTCTTGTTGCTACACAACTTTGCCAGGAGGATGTAAAAGAGGGGTATGATACTCACTGGTTGCATCCATGTATAGATTTTTCATTTTCAGCTCTTATGTACCCACATGTTTTTGGGTTTATGTACTTATGTTTGTACTTAAAGGAGAGTTGAAGAGCTATGCACATGCATGTGTTTTTGTGTGTGTGTAAACAGTGAAATTGGTGATAGTTCATCCTGAATGACTCATGATTGTAACATGATTGTGTATCATGAATATCGACTTGTCATTTTGGGAAGGTCGATATGTTTCAAATGAGTCTCAACTTGTGTCGATGTTGTCTTGATGACTATGTTGTGTCGATCATGTTTTTCGACTTATGTTTAGTCGATGGTGTTTGTTGGCTTGTAAGTCGATTTTGATTACACCAAGATGCAGGAAAACGCCATGTACTTTGATGAAGTACAAGATGCGACCATTTGCTTGAAGAGAAAAAAGACTTTTTTGGCATCGTTTTCAGTCTTGTATAAATTTGTTTTCAAGATTGATGGTTTGCTTGGTTTGTGACAAGATGTCGCAGGAAAATTTTTGCAGCCATTGGAGAGCGGATTGTTTTGATGCCAAAGAGTTCACAAGAAGCACTTGATTCTCAGTGGGAAGGTTGGCAGTCTTCCAAACACAAAGAGAACAGTGGGTCAATAGCAGCCAGAGAACAGTGGTTGAGGGACATAGCCAGTTGCAGTGCAAGGCATGTCAAGGTATCTAGGTGATTGTCAAAAAGACTTTTCGAGTAGAATCAATTGATAGAACTTGGAAGCAGAAGAGTATTGAAGCTCAGGCATATAATCATAAGATTTTGTAGGTCCAAAATCCTTTCAATGGGAAGGCGTGATCAGAATCTGGACCAAGGGTCAAAATTTTGCTCAAAAATCAAAGTTCTCATAATTGCCTCAAAACGAATGGGTACGTAGCCCTCGTTGTCATGAACCCAATGCAACTCGAACAGGTTCAAACGGACGTCGGATGAGTGAGATATCACGATCTATTTGATTTGCCAAACAGGTAAAAAAAATTGCTAATTGTATAGTCTGTACAGCTGACGTGGCAGAGGCCATACAACTGATGTGGCATGATGTACGCTAAGGTGGCAGTTGGTGACATGGCAATCATTTATTGGTAGATGTGGGTGAATCAATTTTTGACACGTGGCATTGATTGGTCAAATAGGGTGGTGCCACGTGGCCCATACATGGGCTGCCACATGGCACACTATTATGATATGGTTTGATAAAATTATTATAGAGTCTGTGGGGATCGAACCCCGGATCTCCACTACAATCCAAAGGTTTGGCAAAGGCCGCCCAACCGGCACGCCACGCATTAGTTCTTATAATATATATGTGTTTTTATATATTTAAGTTTGGTTATTGTGTATTTCGGCGCGGGGGGCGGGCTGGGGCCCGCGGTTTCGGTGTTCACATATATGACCGGTGGTTAAACATTGCGCGTAGATTTTTCAACGGTTACAACACCACAGCCCTTGGTTCTATGCACACTCCCATATGACCCTTTGCCACACGGATTTTACACGGATTTTGCACGGGATTCGCGCGGGAATTTTGGAAACATATACCGATGCACTTGGAAACTTTTCCATTACCCATTGGCTTGGAACTTGGCCTTTTTGGTGCACAGGGACGTGGTCACATGGCCCATGCGCCCAACGCATATGCGGTTTGGGGGCCAAAAATTTGTTAACCGTTCTACAGTTGCACCCGCTTTTCGATTATGTGCCCGGTGCTAGGTTTTAGCATGAGATTGAGCGTAGAGGCTAGGTTGGACGCACAGAGGTGCATTTTGGCGAACCAGAGACAACAAGCTTGAAGGAGGAAAATGGCAGGAGGGCTATCTTCTTCATTTTTTGGCCAAATGAGGTGCTGAAAAAGCCCAGCTAGGGGTTTTTGGACGTTTTGAATCCATTGGCACAATTTTAAAAGGCATTTGAAGACTTATTTTGCAGGTTTTTCACCATTGAAGTTTCAGAGAGCTCCAGGGAGCTTGAAGCCCTCATTGATTGAGGCCATGCTCAGATGAGCCCAAGTCTATTTTCTGTGACTGAATAGTCAATTTTGGATAATTGTTATGCTCTGAACACATTGGGATAGGTTTCAGATCCATTTGAGGACTTTTACAGGCATTTTTTCCACAAGGAAGCTCAGGGAAGCTCAAGGCCACATGTAGAAGAGGTCATGCTCGGATGAGCCATGATCCGTTTTTAGAGTTCTATTAGTCATTTTTGGGGTTTTTATGTATTTTGAACCCAATGGTACAGTCAGTATTTCCATTGGAGTTTAAAAACATCTTGTAAAAGAATCTTTGACAAACTAATCCCAGAGAGCCTGGTCCATTGATGGAGGCTCAAGGAGATGTAGCCCAGAGAGGGGTGAACTCCTTTATCATCTTGTTATTGTTGTGAGTGTTTTTTGGTTATTATTTGCTGCAGGTTAATTTTTTTGTTGTATTTATGTAAACAACATATTTAACCCTTTTAAAAACCTCACACATAAAGACATAAAAGATACATAAACTTTACATGAATTTGATCTCGCATAACTATGACATGGAGCAAGGTCCTGAAAAGTTTATTTTAATGGAGCAGAGGGTGCTTGTATAGCAAAACAAGTCAGCCCCCTATTTTCAAATCATGCATCCCCCTTCTTTATTGGTAACTTTGTTCACATCTTTCTTTCCTTCAAGGAACTATAGGATGTCTCCTTCACTTGCTATGCCTTCAAACCTTTGCAATATTTTCCTCAGTAGTATGACCTTGTCCTCCTGTAAGGTTTGAAAACAAATTTCAACATAATCCCTTATGTAATCATTATATTGTAAACATAGAGGTATACTCTCCTTATAATATTGTATGTTATATTAATGAGAGAGGATTAATATTATACCGGTACTAATAAGCTGCTCATCACATATAAAAGAATTTGAATCTTCATTAAGTTTTACATAAATTTCATAATCATGAAGAAAATATAAGGATAAATCAACGTTATAAAACACATTATCATGTATAAAAACCTTTTTACCCTTAATATAAATTTCAAAAAACATACATTCATTTTCCTGTTCATAAACTCCAGTTACTTCTTGATTGTCTATTGGTTCTTTGGATGGAATTTCATTACTGACATAGGTACGTTCACTACTGGAATTTGTTGTTAATGATAAAAGAGAACTACAGTATTCTTGTTTATGGATTTTCAACATAATCATCATAATCATCATACCTAGGTTGATTGCCCAAAATTTTTTAAGGTGTTGCTTCAGAAGTTGATTTTTCTCTATGCTTGCATCAAGTAAACAAGTTTGTATTTTATCTTTATCCTTATCATTAGTCCTTTGAACAAAAATTTCTATAAAATCTTTATGTTCAAAATCATTTTGAAATGAATATGTATTTAGATCTTCTTTGATTGAAACTTAACTAATTGATCTTTGAAAATCATATGCATCAAAATATTCATAAATAGGTGAGCTGCTATAAGCTTTTGAAAATTATAATGAACAATTTTGTCCTAGTTTATTAATAGTTTGATCCTAAACAATATTTGGGACAACATTTTCATAAGCATGAATGGATGACATCAATACATCCATATAATATTCACTATATGAGTATCCATATTCATCATACATAGGTTCAACATTTGCAAGTCTAGTGTGTGCAAGTTAAGAAATATGCTTATTTTATGTCTATTTTCAGAATCATTATTAAAAGGTTCTTGTTTATATTTAACATCAAATAGTTCTTGAAAAAAAACATTATGTAAATGATATTTAAGATATTTTTGAGTACCTAAGTCTCTATGTAGATTCATATCAATAGGAGTATAAGATTGATGCATCCATATATTTTCATCAATACAATCCCCTTTCACCTTATAAGCTAAATCATTCATAAAAGTCTCTTCATGAAAATATTGAAAAACATGTCTTGTAATGAAAGCTTCATTATTAATCAGTTGTATTGTTGATAAGAAACCTTCTTCATTAGCTATCTTAGTGTAAGTGTAATTCTCTTTTGTTTCTTGAACCAGTTCTTGAATAAGATATGTTTCATAATAATTCATGACATAAAAAAATTCATTAACTGTTTTACACTTATTACCAAAGATTTGACATAAGTTTTGATCGCCATAATCCTCGCAAACTGAAATTTCATTTTGTAATGTTAATTCATCAAAAATCATACCATTATGTATAATTTTATGGAATTTTGTTTCTATTTTTTTCTCATACATGTATTTATCATAAAGGGAATTAAATACATCACTTTTTATTGAATTTTAAAAAAGTTTAGGGATATAATTTATTACAACATACTGTATTTTAGTATCCATATCCTCATGTGGACTTCTTGAAACTTTAAAAGGTATTTGTATCTATTCTTTATGCGAAACTAAAACTTCTAAAGATTCATTATGTTGTTCTTGGGAATCAAAGCTTTGTTTAAGGTTATTTAGGAATTGTTCTACAAAGCTTTGTTTATCCTCTATACCAAATACTTTGTAGTAATCAAAATAGTGAGAAAAAGTAGTAGCCAAATCAATATTTTCCTCTTCAAAAATATCATCATATTCTGTATCTATATAGGATTCAAGAATCATTTGAAACTCATGATCAATATCAAAGAAAGAGGAAAAAATATGATGGCAATAGTTATTATTTTGATCTTTAGGAAAATAAACTACATCTTCTCAAAATTCTTCTTGGATATGTTCATAACTACTTTCTTGCTTAAATTCATTATCAACAAATTACTTATCTTCTCCATTACGATAGGAGTTATTTTCTATTTCAGATTCATCGTTACAACAATATTAAAAAAGAAGGCCAGGTCAATAGATTGACCTACAATGATAGAGAAAGCATTCATGAAAATATTTCAAAGAAGAAATACTAGTAGGAGGAATACCTCTAAACCTTTTTTGAGCATCTTTTTCCAAAGACATCATGAAAAGCTTCATTAGTACATCTTCATGAAAAATACCCAACGTATTCATACAATCATGAAAATATTGTAAGTGTTATCTATGGATATCATGATCATCTTCTTGAAACCAAGGAAGAAATTTACCCCATATATTAATATCAGACATATCATTAGAAAAACTAGGTATATCAGAAAAATCAAAAGGAGCATACCTCACAGCTAATATGGAAGTAATTGAGTTTGCCATGGAAAATTTTGTATATTCACCAAAACATGGAGTCGCCATGTGAAAATTTAAACTAATAAATATTATTCAAAGAACTAAACGTTTGTTGTTTTGTTCCTGTTCCCCACTAAGAGTCAAAACCTAAAAATTTTCATTAACAAGGGAAAAGAATTTTTTTAACTTCAATCCCTGACAACGACGCCGAAAAGAATGTTGTTCCTCATGTTGTTCCTAGCTAGGGAACAATGCCAAAGCACCTTACGAGGCTTAGATAAAGCCTCCTCGCTTTAGGATTTCTTAGAAAAATCCATAATGCAGAGGGAAAAAACCCTCATATGTAAGATATTCAATAAGCTCATGTGCATAAATAAATAAAATAAAGATTAAAAGGGGAAAGGTCATGCAAAACATGAATAAACATATCAACAACAAACTACACAATCCATCTAATTAGAGAGGGCATCATTATCGTTATTTCCCAAGTTATCATATTAAAAGAGGGAAGAAATAATGAAGTTACTTTAAATATTATCATGTAACATTAAAGTAAGACAAATATAAGTCTCAATATTAATGGAGAGTGGAAGTCCATTAATATAAATAACTTCGAAGACAATTTTCTATCAACTGATATGCATTATGCAACTATATAAATATAATTCAAGGGAATCTAAACAATCAACACCAAATCCGTGTTCAGTGAGGTGCACACCAAACTGTTTCAACATTAACCACTCATATAAAAATTGTTATACTCACTAGAGAAAAGATATATACAACTTAATGAAATAATTAATATTTTTAATGAAATAAATAGACATAATCAAAACCCTAATAAAAGTTTTAGAAAACAAATATAAATTAAATGTTTGAATATCTCAAACATTTAACAACTCACTACTTCTTAAAAAAAATTCTTAAATGCATCTAAACAACTGAGATATAAATTTAGATAACCATAAGAAAATTACAAACTCAAAAAATAAAAAAATAGAAGGATTAATCCTCTGTTCCTATTAAAACCGTGTAGAAAGTCATTACAGATTTTTCATATTATATAAACTCTCATCCCGAACAAAGGATCTTCTTCGTTCCTTCCCCAAGAGGTCGATCCCTTTCTCAAGACCGAACACTCTCTTTTATCCCTTTTTAATATCAGTTATGTTTTATTGCGTAACTACTTCCGGAAGTAAGTTAGTTAAATAAACTCTCGCTTATTTTAGTTATAAAGGAGAAGAAGTATAAAGTTTATTAAAGACCATAAAAGATCGATTCCATGGTCTAATAAAACTTTATATAAACATTAATTCTCTCCATTCTTTAAATGTTTTTCTAATTTTCATTTTAACTCTGTGAAAAACCCTTGTACCATTTTCTTAAAATGAATTTAAAATTTGATTCATTAATCCACCACTTGATGCAAATCATGTTTGATTATGTTCCTTTGAATTCTTTGCCAATAATCTGCAACATAACACGAAACAATTTATTAAACATTAATGGATGTTTTGCAAACATAATAAAAAAATTTATATTAAACATTAATAGATGTTTTGCAAACATAATAATTTTTTTTTTATATCTTTGAAGCATGATTTGTATTTTCCAAGAGATCCCTTTCTAGTATACGTCAAAGCCAAAGGATTTGAGTGCTTTGTTTCTTTCTACTTTTAACCCACTTGAATCATCCCATGCACACTACTTATTTTGTCACCTGTTGACTAATCAACCTCACAGAGGGTTAAGTCCCAAAGAAAATAAAGATTCTTGGAATAAATACTTCGTAATAAGGATTTCACACTAAACTAATTACCTTTGATTTTTTTCAATATTGAATATAATGTAATAAAAATCAACAATTTCAACACAGAAAAACTTTTAACAAAATAAAAAATCTTTCCTCATAGGGAAAATTCCAATTATTTAAGATTAACTAATGACCTTAATCGACCAAGAAAAATACCTAATCAATTATTTCAATAAGCAATAATAAGTTCTGGTTTCCAAAAATTAAAAGTCTTTATCAAACTACGATAAATGTAAAAGAAAGTTAAAATTTAATTGTAAAACATTATTAGATTTGATAAAAGATGAGATTTCTCCATTGATGAAAATCTCGATCATAATATTCATACATTTAATCATTTCTTGTACTCATTTTAAATTTGGATCGTTTTGTCTCGCTTGAAAATGAAGATGTAAAGAAATTAAATCTTGTTTAAAATTGCTTATAAAACAAAGGTTGCATGGCAATGCACTCCCTAGTCCCTGCCAAGTTAGTTGGAAAATACATGTTGAACAATAAAATTTAATATAACTAAATGCATAAGTAATGAATATTTTTTGTCAAAAAATAATGATTAAGGATTGTTTCTTATTCAAAATGTACAATAAACCTTAAGCTGAATAAAACTATAATATTCATTACTATAATATAAATATAATAAATATATTATAAATATAATAATAAATAATATATTAGATAATAAATATAATATAAATATAATAATGCATAATAATAAATACATAGTACAACTTTTTATATTTAGATGTGGTGATTGGTGAAATTCATTGATTATGTAATTAATTCTACATATTGAAAGACGTGAAGGGAGCAATAACACTTCAATTCTATCAACTAATTAGAAATGAAAAACACAAATATTTTTATTATATCCAAAAAATATATATTTGTTTTCTTATATTAAACATTACATTGCATACACAAATTTATAATAAAAGACAGATTAATATCACATTAAAAAACAAACTCATTGCTATAATACCAAGAACTAATAATAATCAATATCAAAATCCATGTATCAAATATTCTTTACAATTATCTAGTTCAAAGTACAGAGTCTTTAAACATGTTCACGTAGCCCCAAAAATCCAACAGTTTCACATTAATCCAGATCAATAGTGGATATAAAATTCGGTACTAAAGTTGCATGCAATTTAATATTTCCTTCCTCGCTGGAATCCTCCTTTGTCCCCGCAAAAGGTACGACACATTTATTAAAGTCAAGTATAAATAATAATATATAAAACTCATTAAATGACAAGTCAAACAACAGCTTAATTTCTTGGTGAATGTGCTAAGTCATTTTAGGTTTTGGTCTTCGTAGTTTGGTTTAAAATAGAGATATTACATATCACTACCATATTTATAATTATTAATATATTAATTTTAAATATATACACTACGTACATAATTTATAATTATTTATATAAATTTTCTAATATACTATAAACATATTAATAATATATATAATATTATTATATTAACATAATTATATATCTGATATATAATTATTTATAATTACATATAAATACATTTATAATTAAATCATTTATACACATATTATATGTTAGAATTAAAGAGATGTATTCGTTTTACGCGTTTTATCATAGACAATATCATTATTGTCAGCAAACTATAGACATGCAATCACCCCCGAGTACCATAACCTTTTCTATATAGAATGATTATGGAAGCAGCACTAGAACCAACAAATAACCAAGAGAGATGATCTTTCTCCAAAGATTGCTCACCAAAAAGAAAGTTTTTGTTGGCCCTCGACCAAGTTTTGAGAGAACCTTGGTCGTGCTTGACCATCTTTGGGACTTTGACAGGTTGGTCAAAGACGGAGCACCCAGTCGAAGTGGAGATTGCGGGATCCTGCCCACTTTGCGGGCTTTTTGGGATTTTAGGGTTTATGTAACAGGTATGGGATGTCGGACCATGGGCTTACCCATGCTTAGGCCCCTTTTTGTAATGTATAAATAAGTAGATACTTGATTTAGAGCGAGGAGCGTCAGAGAGGTCTAAGTGGCTTAGTGCATGAATAGTTGGATTTTTGCATGAATGTGTTGAGGCTTGCAGAGTTAAGTGCAAGCGTTGTTGTAAGTGCTTGGTGTAGACAAACTATGTAAGGCTTTGTGCTTTGATCTAATCCGGGGAAGGAGGATCTGGCGAGGTGCACACAGATCTCTTGTCCTTTGCGGAGTTGGATCTGTGGCTTGGTGCTTGTAAGAAGATTGGAGAGACTAATAAAGAAGAGAAGAGTTGGTTGATGTAGCCCCACACTGGGGTGAACCACGTATATCCTCTGTTATTATGCTTTGTGCAATGTTATTTATGGTGTTTATTTATTTATTTTCTTAATCTATATGCATGATAGGTAGATCCATTGATGCTTAGTTCTTTATATATGAATGAATGTTATATATGCTCTGATGTTGTGTGCTAAATGGTTAGATGTGCTTAAGATTGATTACTATTGCGTTGCTCTGTAATAAGGGTTTAACCTGCAATGTGGATAAGGGTTAGAGACTAATGAATGTTATTGGCTAAGTGCTCTGTTAAGTATTGCGATCAAAGATCTGTGTCCCATCTAGGTTGTAGACACTTGAGTCCTGCAACCCCCTGCCTCTACTTTAGGTAAGACTTCATCTGCTTCGCAGGATTGCCGAAAGGGACGGTAGTTAGGGTTTTTTTGGTGTGTTGTTGAAGCGTTGAACCCTGAGTATCTCCATGTGCCAACAAATGGTTCCGTTGCCAAGACCTGAAACTGTGATTGTTGGGAACTGAAGAAAAGAGAAAGCTCTGTGCGTAGATCTGTTGTTGTAGTGCGTAGTAGTCTACTTGATTTGTGAAGCTCTATGCTAATAGAGAAGTCTGATCTAAATAAAAGAGGTAAGATCTTAAAGCTTTGTGCTCTGGTAAAGGTAAGATAAGTGGAAAGTTTTTCTTTGAAAGTATGAATTTAGGTATGTTTGATAGATTTTGTACTAGTCTGAAAACTACGGCATGACTAGAATAAAGAAGATCTGATCTGAATAAATTTGATAGAGATAGTGAAAGATATGTTATTCCTATGCATAGAAATATTTTTTTGACTAACAAGTGGATGTAGGAACCTAGAAAGAATGTTTGCAGATTGCAGGTCCATCACTTTGATCCCAGTGCGCAGTATAAGAAAGGTTGGGGATCGTTTAAAAGAAAGAGAGAATTGACACTGTATTATAATTGCAGAAGACCGGGACATCTTGCTAAGGAATGCCCTGGTATAGGTCATATTTGTCTTTGTTGTAAAGTTGTTGTTCATGAGGTTTTAGATTTCCCTAGAATGATTGCTAAAGTTGAAAAGATGAATATGAGACAAGAAAACTATGAAGAAGGTCAAGGAACTAAAGATATGTTAGAGAACCAGAAAGAATCAGAGACTATATTATTGCAGATGAAAGAAACATTGAATGATCACAGAGACATCAGTTTACCAGAGATATTAAAAGAGAAGCAGTGCATAGAAACAAGAATAAGAGACTTCGACATAGACTGTGTTCTGGATGAGGAAACACGTGTGAATATCATGGCAGAAATCACTTTGGAAATTTTGGGAAAGCGTACTATGATTCCTTCATTGGGAAGGATAGGATTGTTTAAAGGAAATATGATAACCCTATGTGGAATACTTTCTCATGTACCTATGATTTCTCATGGAGCATCGACTGAAGAAGAATTTGAGGTCATTAGGTTTGTTGAGAACAACACCCCTTTTTCACTTTTGTTAGGAAAGACCTGGATTGAGAAGGATCAGATTCGAAGGAAAGCAAACGAGGAAGCTACAAAACAAAAAAAACAAGAGTTAAGGGACTTCATAGCTAAGAAAATAGAGAGACTAAGAGAAGAACAAAAGGACAAGTCGAAGCAATTGAGGGCTAGAGAATTAGTTGTCGAAGTTGAAATAACACAAGAAGGTTTAAAAAACCTATCCATGTAGAAGAGAAGAGCACCTACCCCAGAAATAGTAAGAGAAGAGATATTACATTCAAAACCTTTGAGAGAACATCAACAGTGCGAAGTTACTATGCTTAGAGAAGATAAGAATCAGAATGGAGAGAGGAATCCAGAGACTCAGATCACAGGAAAGATGGTAAGAAATCTTAGTAAGAAGAAGGAAAAGTTAGAAAGACTGCATGAAGTTCCAGAGAAGAATTCACAGAAGGAAGGCTTACAGAACTTGAACCTCACCGGAATAACAGAACATCGCATAATGGAACTCTACCATGACAAAGCTATATGACCGTTGAAGGTGTCCCGACCATTAGAACGACGCTCCGGAATGGCTAGAAACGTAGTTATTGCCAGAAAGATTGCCATTGGACCGTTGAGACCACGCCATAACGGATGGAATCGTATTGATTGAGGAATTTCGACTCGTTGGAGGAATCCATTATGACATTGCTTATTTAATCTGCCGAATGCCTCACCGAGGCCACTTTTGCAAACTGAGATATTCGAGCTCACAGAGAAGTGATTGCATACCATGCTATGTTGTCTAGACCTCGCCATCGATTTGATTACCTTGAGCATCCATTCACCTACCCGATTTATTTGATCATGAGTGTGCATGTTGGGTGACCTTAGCATAGTAGGGAAATCTGTAGAAGAGATCTTAATCGACCTTATGGCTCAGAAAGTCATGTCTACAGGAATACATGCCTCATCGAAGGGAGGATTGAAAGCATCCCCCTTGAATACATGTCAATTTAGTCGAGCATCGACTGAGAAAAGAAGAAAGCACCGCGATGATCTAGCGAACGCAAAGCATATCCCATCGGTCTTGCACGACTACATCCCACCTCTAGCTGGTGCGGTTAGTCGTGACAATATCCCACATGACTTTGAGTACACGCTCATCACGACGTACCTCTCGAAGGGGATACACATAGTTGGACCGTAGTTGGGACTGATCCCAACTCTTAAGATAAGTGATTTCAACCTGGGAGATCAAAAGAATTATGTGATGCTCGTACCGCATCGGTACCTAAAAAAGACGACTAGGAAGAAGCCCAAGATAGTTCCCCAGTCGTGGATCAAGGAGATCGTGAGGTCCACGATACTGAACGTCATGAAGATCCCCCACTTCGGTAGACATCAGGAGGTTAAAGTGTGTGCTAAACTCCTCTTGTCATGCTACCATGGAGGCTATCTCTGGTTAGATAGATGCGTGACCGTGGATATGAAGTTGATCCACCTGATCACCATATTAAGCATGCAAGGACCAGACCCTCACCAATTCTATCCAGGGAAGGCTGTAGATCGCTCCCTGGCTCAACGAATAAAGGAAGCATATGACGATGTGGAGAAGGGGAAGTGAGGCTACAAGGTAGCCTCCATCCAATATGGCATAGTGCGCCTATATTGTCAGCTGATAGTGAGCAAGATCATCAGAAAGAATCATCCTACGCAGGTCACAGGGTTTGTCATCGACCTCGCATGGAAGTGTGTTGAAGGGATGCAGATGAACTGGGTGATCAACCTCGTCAATGAGTTGGAGAAGGACTGTCGCAAAGCACAGGACCAAGGCTATGAGTTCCACTTTATTTGGTTGTGAATCTAAATAGCATTTGTCGCTTGGGAGATGCCAGAGGGAGCGATATTCCTTGAAGTTGAGTCATCAGAGACATTGGCCGCGAGGTTCCCCACCTTGTGGTATACGAGCAATATGGTGAAGCAGTGGCAATCAAATACGGTGTTCCACACTTACTACCTACATCTCACGTGCGCCATTGAATCATTCCCCTGAATGACTCTGAACACCTTGCATACTTATAGGCCACTAGCAAAGTTCTGCGCAGACTGCCACTTCATCTACATCATTGCACACAGGGATGAAAGAAAGGAGGAGCTGTAGTCCTACTACAAATTGACTGATGAAGACATGAAGGAGATAACCAAGGAATGGCCAGCTGAGTTCCTGGTACCAATGGAATATAAAGAGCTCTATGACCCCAACATCATCGGAAGCCATTTGGTCACCCAGAATGAGTATGACGGACCGAGCAATGCAAAGAAAAAGAAGAAGCAAGAGGAAGTGCAGGACATAGACAATGAGGAAAAGGACAACGCATTAGAGGAAACTATGCCTAACTCACCTTGAGGAGGAGGAGGCAAAAAAGTAAACCAAGAAGAGGAAGGGGAATAAGACAAGCAAGAAAAGGGTGGAGTAACACCGCCAAAGGATCCCCTAACAAAGGCCGAGACATCAAAGAAGAGAAAGGTTTCCTTGAAGAAACCCTCAGCACGGAAGAAGTCCCGAGACAATAATCCTCAGTCACAGAATGTTCTCACAGTGGATGATGTTGAACTTATCATCACAGCTATAGAAGATTCTTTGGAGGATATCTTGCAGCGACATGAAGCAAAGCAGGAGACAATGTATGACATAATCGAGGCGGAGCTGAAAGGGATACAACAAGATATCTATTCGATCCACATAGTGTCTACTATGCCATCGTCATCAGAAGGTGCAGAATTGGGGGATGAGCCCACCCAATTGCGAAGGATAAAATATGCGACAGAGGCTCGCCTTCGTTGAGTCCAGGAAGAAAAAGAGCAGGCCACAGAGGCCTTGAAGAAAGAAAAGGAGGAGGCCTTAGAGAAACTTCGGGTTGCGCAACAAGAGAAAGATGACATTAGAGCAAAGTTCGAGGAGGACAAAGAGAAAATCCATAAAGAGAAAGACCAGTTGCTCGCAGAGAAGATGGGGGTTAGAGAGGCAGTGACTAGAGCACTTCGCTCTGTGTTGGGCTTGGCCCAGATAGAATAAGAGACAGCCGAGAGCCAAGTGGGAAAGCTCACTGAAGCCATTCAACAGCTTCAAGCAAGAGTAGTAGAGATAGAACTTCAAGCAGTACCGAGCACTCCGCAGGAAGTGAGAGATCAGAGGGAAGAAACTGCCTGGAGCACAATAGAAAGAATCAAGGCGTTGGCTTCAGAATGCAAGAAACTAAGTAATCGAAGTGCGCAGACCTATGATTGCCTTGCATAAGACTTGGAACTGAGGACATTGGAGGCACAACTCTAGAAAGAGAAGCAAAAGGCATCGGTTGTGCAAGCGCAGCTGAAGATTCTTATAGTAGTGGATAATATGAATAGGTCATAGGAGCAGTGCGTAGTTTAGCAGCAAGTCACCTCCATCTAGAGCAGAGTGATGGAGGTGACATAGAGACTCCAACCGGTGCAGGATGAAGCCTGCACCCTTTTTTAAGAAATCGAGGGACAAGGATCACAATTGGAATAGGTGGTCGTAACAGTGGAACAATGCCTAGAAGGGCATGTCACTGAGAAATTCATTCAGGATTTCATCGAGTAGGAGGCTCTAGAAAAGTAACAAGTTGAGGCATCTTGAGCTAAGCTCGAGGCCTTCGAAGTAGTGTTTCCCAGATCAGAGTGACTCGGGAGGAGTCACATGTGAGTGTTGGGGGCATGTTGGCCCTCAACCAAGTTTTGAGAGAACCTTGGTCAAACTTGACCATCTTTGGGACTTCGACAGGCTGGTTGAAGATGGAGCACCCAGGCGAAGAGAAGATTGTGGGATCTCTCCCATTTTGCAGGCTTTTTGGGATTTTAGGGTTTATGTAACAGGTATAGGATGTCGGCCCATGGGTTTACCCATGCTTAGGACCCTTTTTGTAATGTATAAATAAGTAGATAGGACTTAGAGCGAGGAGCGTTAGAGAGGTCTAAGTGGCTTAGTGCATGAATAGTTAGCTTTGTGCATGAATGTGTTGAGGCTTGCAGAGCTAAGTGCAAGTGTTGTTGTAAGTGCTTGGTGCAGACAGACTGTGTAAGGATTTTTCCTTTGATCTAATCCAAGGAAGGAGGATATGGCTAGGTGCACACAGATCTCTTGTCCTTTGCAGAGTTGGATCTGTGGCTTGGTGCCTGTAAGAAGATCGGAGAGACTAATAAAGAAGAGAAGAGTTGGTGGACGTAGCCCCACACTGGGGTGAACCATGTATATCCTATGTTATTGTTCTTTGTGCAATGTTATTTATGGTGTTTATGTATTTATTTTCTTAATATAGATGCATGATAGGTAGATCCATTAATTCTTAGTGCTTTATATATGAATGAATGTTATATCTTCTCTGATGCTATGTGCTAAATGGTTAGATATGCTTAATCTTGATTACTACTGCGCTTTTCTGTAATAAGGGCTTAACTTGCGATGTGAATAAGGGTTAGATACTAATGAATGTTATTGGCTAAGTGCTCTGTTAATTATTGTGATCACAGATCTATGTCCTAGCTAGGTTGTAGACACTTGAGTGTCATAACCCCCGCTGCCTCTACCTCAAGTGAGACTTCACTTGCTTCGCAAGTGTTGGCGAAAGGGCCGGTAGCTAGGGTTTTTTTGGTGCACCATTGAAGTGTTGAACCCTAGGTCTGCCCCTGTGCCAACAGTCTCAAATCCACAGAACAATAACAATACTCAATTGAAGCAGTTGCAGTTGCAGTCGCACTTACCAAGAATACCACTAAGAACCATCACCAAGAACACCACCAAGAGATACTATAGGATAGAGTGCACATCTTAGTTTACATGGTGCTAGAGAGAGAGAGACCAAGAACCATCCCAGAAGAACTACCTTCCATCCTTGCAGCTGCAGCTCCAAACTTGTGCCAAACTTAACTGAGAGAGTGTGTGAAGTGTGTGTGTACAAATGAGCTAGATCATCTCTTATTTATAGTGGTTCTTGTCACTTGTCTGGGCCGACTTGTCCTTTTAGAATCTAATACTTTAATATTAATTCTTTTACTGAGCCAACTTGTCTTCTAGGGTTTCTACACATCTGTTTAGGGTTTCTCTTACTTCCATAATATTATATTCTAGCCAAAGGTTACAAATGGATGTTAATACCTCCTGTAGATACCATAATATCAACACTCCCTCCTAGCCAGGGAGGTATTAACAAGTAGCATCGTCATAGCCACACATTACATCTCATGATCATGTAGATCAATTTATGAGCAACATCACCACTATCAGTATCATCTAATGGCATCAACTGCATCATATCTCGAGGCCTTACTCCATCTGAGTAATCGAGCATGATGTTGAATAAGTCACTCACTCAAAAAAGTGATACAAGGTCAATTCTTCTAATCTAGACTTACGTCCAAGAAGAATGTATGTACCAATAGATGTTGAATGTCCTCAATGGATCCAAGAACCATACTTTCCACTGCATCATCTATAAGTTGTATGATTGTATCTAAGTTGTACTAGCATGATGCTCTGCGTCATATATAATCTGTACTAGCATGATCATATCTGGCATGATATGGAGTACCATCTACATTATCTCTATGTCATAATAAAGTTGTGTCAATGCACCATCTCTAAGTTGTACTTGCATGATGTAAATCAATGCCTCTGCATCATTTCACTATCCATCTAGCTGGAAATCATCTCCAACACTAGTGGTAGTCTCCATGGTAATTGGGACAATGCCATATTTTATCACCATACAAATTTATGTGGGAAATATAGTTTTCAAGACTTAGCGGGGTGCTAAACTGATGTGGAGGCATGAAAAAATAGAGGATAGCGCCAAATCTAGAAGGAGGAGGCTAAATCTAGCGGTAGTGCAGAGTTTATGGGACCCAATGGGTCGCAGATCGTGGGCACTACAGATCAACGGTCAGGGATCATTTCGGGGGGAGGACTTGCACAGAGGATAATTCCCGAAAGCGGGCTGAAAAATAAACCACGGTTTCGAGTTGGGACCATGTGATGCCACTGGGTGCATTTCAAGGCGATAAGCGAGTTGCCCCAAACCACTTCCCCTCTCACCAGAAATTAAAAAAGTATATAAAGGGGGAACTAGTTGTTATTTTATTATTTTTTCAAATACTGGAACGTTAAAAGTTGGTACGACCACTACATTCAAACTTAAGCTCAACAACACACCAAGCTCACGCCTTTTACGCTCATTTACAAGTATTTTTCATCACCACCATGGACCCTATCATTATGTCAGTAGCAAAGCAAAACCCGATGTCGAATAAAGAATATCTAATTGACATAGATTTAGATGTGTTCGACACTAAAATCACCATTTCGCCCATCTCCGTATCCAGAGCTAATCTGTCTGATAATGTAGGGAAACAGATACCCTTCCTTGAAGTAGTCTAGGCCACTATAGTCCCTTACACTGTCGAGGTCGAGTTCCCTTCCCTGAATTCATAGGTTTGTGTGCAGAGCAACATTCACAGGAAGAGAAAGTTGTCTTAAATAAACACGGGTTTGAGGTCCTGCGTAGGGTAGAGAGTCTATCAATTCAAAGCTCCCTCGACATACCAAAGTCCTCCTCCATAGTTTCTGAATCGTTTGAAGAACAAAATCTAATTATGGTTTATAGGGAATGTCCCTTGGAATTCAAAGACCTATTCTTATGAACAATTGTCAAACCAACGCATATTTATGAAATTCTGCCCCTGTAAATGAGTGTTAATGTCATGGTTATTGACGTCCAGTGGGTCTGTTGCATACTGAGTCAAATTTTAGGTCTTGATAATGATAAACATGTGGTCGAGGTTATGTTAGGTTTTTTGTTGGCATTGTTCCATTCAGAGTTCAGTCAGTTAGTCTATATCAGCTTCGATGAATTCATAGCTGATAATATCCACAAACAGCTAGTGAATTTTTAGTCACTAAGACATTTCAGATATTACACATACTTGCTGAATATTTTCTTGGAAACAAATAAGAGAGAGTTCCATGAAGCAACATTCATATCAACTAAATGTAAAAGGATCACATTGCTCATTCTTATCAACAAGGTCATGTCTAGGGTTTATAGCCTGATCTTCAACACCAACCTACCAAGAGTCCCAGATGACATGAGGAGCTATTTATAGCCAAATCTAGAAAACAAAGTGAGAGACTAGGTGTTGTTCATGCATTCAACAATGATATGGGTTTATGGTTGTCATGAATCCCCCTATCTTCTTCCTATTTTTCTGACACCCAGAGTCTTCGCCCTTGAGTTCATCAGGCAAAGAATCATATAAGAGATAGATCACTTCCTGAAATTACACAAGGCATCCAACCTCAAATTTCCTTTCATCATTGGACCCTTCATTATCAAGACAACCATTCTTATCTTAGGTCCAAGCAAAGCTCAAAGAGTTTGGTTTCGCACAGCTACAGAGAAGGAGATATGATCCACATCAGATCATATCCAAGAGAAGACTGCTGAACAAACATGCCCCCTATGAGCATGAACATGTTGAGGGTTTTGACAAATTGGAAAATCTAGATGTCTGTGATGATATGGAAGCAATATTTCAATGATATCAAACACAACAAGTGGAGGAAAACCTGCAACATATTCAAACACAACAATCTCACCAGAAGCTGATAGTTAAAGTCCCCAAGGTAAGTGTTTACAAGAAGTTCAGAGGCCCTGGGCACCAGTAGTCAGCAGACTGCCCCGAAGAAGATGAAGATCACACAATCCCCATAGATAGTGGATCTAGAGGAGGAGGAGCCTAAAGAACAAGTGAATATGGATATGGTGGAAAGTGGCACCAACATTGTAGAAGTTGGGAGAGGAAGCAATCTTCAAAGTGAAGGAAGATCAAGAAATTTCAACAACAAAAAGCACATCTTTGATAAGACATCTGGAGCAGCGTATCAATCTAAAGAATATTTGGCAAAGCAATATGCTGAGAAAGGAAAATTGGCTATGAGTGAAATGAGGGAGTTAATCCCTGAAGTAGAAAATATTTCTCAGCATAAGTCTTCTCTTTTCACAGTAAGAGATATAGAGAAGAGGACATTTGATATAGCAGTTGTAGATGAAGATAAAGTGTATGAGATCAAGCTAAAATATGACAACATCAGTGCTCTAGACAAGGTGAAATTCCACAGGAATACCAGTGATATGTTGTATTCATATTACTTGGGCCTAAGATTGAAGAATTCAAAGCTGTCAACTTATGCAATAAAGTTGGAAGGACGATTGAGGCAAGAAAAATCATCCAGTAGAGCTTGGAAAACTCAGGTCAAGAGGCTAGAATTTGAAGGCCCTTAGGGAGTGAAATCTTCCTTAGATGAAAAGGACAAGCTAATTCAAAGCTTGAAGAAGAAACTAAAAATGTTTTCCACAAAGCATCCAAAAACAACAGAACTGGTTTCTCTAGAACAAGAAAATGAGAAATTTTGGCAAGAGGCATTGAACTACAAGGACAAGGTAATATAGCTAGAGCAAGAAAAAGCGAATTGGTCACAAGGACAAATAGAATTACCAAACATGGATGTAGTTGTACCTTATACTACAGAAGCTGGGCCAAGCAATGAAGGAATTGTGCAGGCTATGACACAAGTTATCCTGAAGGTGGGAGAAATCAAAGGGCTGAAGGGAGACATAGAAAAATTGAAGCAAGAAATGAAAACAAAAGATGAGAGGATGGCTCAGTTTCAAAAGGAGAATCAAGATTTGCAGGAAAGGGTAGACAAGCTGAAAACAAGGTTGAGAGGCAAAGGATTGTTGTAGGGACCAAACACATCATCCAGGATTATATTGTTGTTGAAGCTACCAAGTTCAGGGTGTTATTGAACTTCATCAATGACAAAGATAACATAACCATCACAACCAGAACCAGGTGCACTGTTGTAAATGACACCCTAGCAAAGAAACCATTAGAGTGGGCCCAAAATTCCATAAACCTACTAAATTCCATCCCCACTATAGAACTTCAGACCATTGGGGTCAAATATAGGATTGCATTGATCATATGGGAGAGGAGGGTCATTGCCAAGTATAACCTGCTAAAATCAGTCCAAACTAAGGCCATAAAGATAGAGAAAAGTATACAGGAATTCAAGGATCTGTTTGAAGAGTTGTTCATCAAAGTCCTCCCACCATTTTGGGATGGAAAAGGAAAATTGCATGATCAGGAGGAATAAAACTCTCGCCTCGCTCAATGCAGAATGGATCACTCCAAGTTTGAAATCTTGGAGAAAAAATTGAAAGGAAAAACCCTGGTTGAATATTTGATTACAGATTTTTAGATCTTGAATCAGTTCAATATAATGAAGATCAGACTGCCAGTCATGACATATGCCTCTTGCATTGACCTGGAGATCCTAATCAAAGAAATGATGGAGTACGATATCCCTTCTGACTTGCAGTGGAAGGAGATAGTGAGATTGGGCAAAACAAAGTGCATTTTTCCAGGAACCAACAAATAATGCCTAGGTGTCACCAAAATGGAAGATCAGACAGAGGACCAAAAGGGGAAAAATGGAAAAGGAAGAAACTGAAGAGTCAAAGGAATCGACAATTGGTTCATGAAACCTTTTTTGATTAATCATTGTAATCGGTTCCCATATCGAAACTTTTAGTTGTAATTATTGTAATTAGTTTTAGAAGCTAAAACGTTTCAATTCAGCTATTGTAATCAATTTCTAATTGAAGCAACTCGAATTGTATACATGCTAGAAATTCCAAATGTATTAATGTTGGGAGAAGTGCAAGGGCACCTTTTAGTTGTTCTGAACTCAATTGTAATTCTCTAGAGATGAATTTTATACATATGTAGAACCTTTTGAAGTCTCTATGAAAAGATTCTATTGGTGGTGATATGAGTTTTGTCTTCTCTCCTTGTATGTATTTGCCATGTTCTTTAAATTCCATTTGCACCGTCTTCTATTTAAATTAGATAGTTTAAAAGCCCATAATTCATCTTGTGATGATCTTGGCTTGAGAAATTTAAACTGTGTTAAGTTCTTCATAACTAATTCAGAATTTGTTTCATTAATGCTCTGATGTAGTTACTTTTTTTCTTTTTCTTCTCACAATCCGCAAACTACAATTTATAGCTCAGATTCATCGCCTCACTTAGCCTTTATCCTCTAAAGAGTTCTACTGGACAGTTAGTTTTTTCATTCATTTTCAGGATTTTGACTCCATAGCCCTATGTGTCCCTCCCCTTCCTTTCCAGCAAATTTATATAAAAAAAAAAAAACCCAAAAAACTAAACCTAGCCATTGATTTCCAAAGAAACACCAAGTGACATGAGAGAGCCCTCTCTGAGCTGAGTAGGCTAGTACCCATCTCTAAATTTGGTTTTTAGGTTACCTCTGTCATTTTTTTATCATTCGAACAAATTTACAGAGTGCTAGCATTTTGGCACCGTTGTCGGGGATCGAAAGTGAAAACTTCCTTGGAAAAAGAATGACTTAGAACTTTAGATTTGATTCCTGTGGGTGATAGTGAATCAAACACCTTATTGGATGAGACTAAAATTTACCCTGGAGACTCCATTACCAAGAGACTAGTAACACAAAGTAGCATGAGATGGAAATCCTAGCTCCCAAGAGAAACCCAGACCCATAGGCTGCAATCCCTGTGTCTGATCCTGAGACAATTGTACACAAAAGAAAATAAAGGCCAATAAGCCCATCTTTTCACTTAGATAGATATCCATCATTGCCCAAAGATGAAGTAACAAGCATTGAAGATCTTGAGTTTGATGTGAAATTTGAGCAAACTCTGTTCAGAACTAAGTCTGAATCTTGCTTGAATGAAGTCATCTTTGATAAGAAAAGGTTCCAAGATTCAATTTTAGCTGCCTCTACCAAACCTATTGTGATCTAGACTTAGAACCACCAGCCACTTCAAGTCTTCACAATAGCCATGGCAACTAGGTTTTCCTCTCTTGTACTGCCTGCTCAGTTACATGATTTGCCCCGAGAGTATAATCTAAGGATTAAGTTGTATGATGTTGAAGGCAGTGTGTCAGCGCAAAAGCATCTAGACTGGTTCAATGATTTTATAGACTTAGAAGAAGTATATTTTGAGGATGCAAAAATGAGTCTGTTTGCACAAAGTCTTGCAGGAGAAGTTAGAAAGTGGTTCAGAGCTCTCCTAACAGCTAGTATCATAAATTTCAAAGCCTTTGAAACTCATTTTCTTGCAAAGTGGGGTGACAATAAAACCCCCCTTCAATTGTTAAATCAATATAAAAACATGAGAAGGTCACCTAATGAAACAGTGCAGGAGTTTTCAGCCAGATTTGTCAAATTCTATAATTTAATTCATACTGAGGTAAAACCCCCTCCCAAAGATTCTCAACTTAGATATGTTGATTCCTTTGGAAGTGATTTTTCTTTGTTGTTGAGGGAAATAAGATCTACTTCATTAGATGACATGATGAACCATGCAATAGAAGTGGAAGTGAATCTAATGGCCTCAGGAAAGACCAAATATAACTCTGTCAGGGACATGAACAAAGTCCAAGACAAGGCACGGCCTTCAACCTCACAAACATCAGAAGAAAGGTTTGAAATGATGATGAAAACTATGAAGAGAATTATGGAGAGAATGACTTTGGATAATAATCCTAACACCAGATAACAAGATGATGTTCCACCCAAGAATTAGAGAAGACCAGCAGTCCCACAAATCAGACAAAGAGATCAAAGGAATCAGGGGGATCAACAAATAAGGCCTCCTTTTCAAAATAATTATGTAAATGAGAATTATGATGAAAATTTTAAAGACAACATGCATTGTTGTGATGGTGATGAGACAGAGGTATTTTTTACTAAAGAAGAGCATGACAAGTTCATGGATGCTAATGAAATATTCATGCAGGAAAATGATGAGAGGTTGTCAGTGGAAAGAGAATATTACCAAACAAGGTTGCAGAATGCCATCATGCAATTCCACAGATAATACAATCCTCAAAACTAGAAGGTACCTGCAAACCCTCCAAAGGGAAATCCTACCAAAGAAGCTAATAATAACATACCTTCTTCAAGTCAGCCCAAAAAAGACTCTACTGCAAAAGATGTTGTGAAAAAAGGAAAGAAGAAGGAAGAATCCCAGAAAAAGGTACCTGCAACAAGAAAGGAGACAGTCACCAAAGAGGTAGAGAAAACCTCATCCTCCTTTAATTTTGAAAGTGAGATGGTGAAGATTAAAATCTCTGTACCATTTAATGAGTTGATCAAGAATAGTGAATATAGAAATCTGATCATCAAGATGGAACAAATTTCTGACACTTTGAACATACAAGATGATCATCCTTCCATCTTATTTGGTCCATGTGTAGAGGAAAATAGTGATGCTGAAGAGGTCCCCCCTTTCTATGCCATCTTGAAGATTCATGATATGACTCTTCACAAATCCATGTTGGATTCAAGAGCATCTCATAACCTGATGCCCAAGGTGGTCATGGACCAATTGGGCCTTGACATCACAAGGCCTTACAAAGATCTTTTCTTCTCTGATTCAAGGAAGGTGAAGTGCCTAGGCCTAATCAAAGATCTGGTGGTGTCTTTCTCTAAAATTCCAGCAAATAATATGTTCATGGATGTAGTGGTTACTGATATCCCTCCCAAGTTTTGCATGTTGTTATCTAGGTCATGGGCTGCAAAGTTGAAGGGAACTCTTCAGATTGATATGTCATATGCCACCATCCCTGTATTTGGTCAAGATAGGAGATTGTACATAGAGGTTTTTCTCAAATACATGGTTAGTAACAAGGCCCAGTCAAATAATCATCCCATCTACTTTGTGGATACTGAGTTGGGTTCTTCCATTTTCTTCAATGTTTTTTGTTTTGAAGAGAAAGGGCCAGAGATTGATATGGATGTCAAAGACAAAGATGATCAACAGATTGAGAAGTTTTCAAAGCAGAAGGATAGTGAAAAAAATGATATGTGGAGCATGAGCTTCGATGGAGCTGTTAGCAGAGAGGGGGCAGGAGATGGTGTGTGGATTAACCCCCCTAGATTGGCTACAAAAATGTGCTCTTATAAGCTTTATTTTGATTGCACAAACAACATGGATGAATATGAGGCATTGGTGTTAGGATTGAAGGATTTAAAAGAAATGGGTGCTAAAAGGATATCTGTTCACGGGGATTCTTAGTTGATCATAAATCAGGTAAAGGGAATATATCAAGCCAAGCACCCCAGATTAAGAGCATACAGGAACACAATACTTCACCTTCTTGAAGAATTTTCAAAATATATCCTCTCAGTGATTCCAAGGGGTCATAATCAAATTGCTAACGTTCTTGCTACTTCAGCTTCAATTTTCAAAATTCCAATCTTTCCTAGCAGGGGATATGAAGTTGAGATAAAGGACAGACCAACAGTGCCTGATAATATTAAGTACTGGTAGGTTTTTGAAGATGATAAACAAATAGAAAGTTTCCTCAAAATGGAAGATGGATATGAGAATTTGAATATTGATGAAGAATATTGTGATGAAGAGGTGGATGCATATTGTTGGTAGAGATATAGTGCAGCTGAAAAGTAACATCATTCCCAAGGGCCTGGTCCCATTGGAGAAACTCTTTGATAACAATGATGTGGCCAGGAGTCCAAAAATTATAGTAAATTAAGGGGATGTTGAAAATTGCAACATTGGGACTCGGGAAGATCCCAAGTTCATTAAGTTGTCCAAAACACTCAACCCATAAGTCAAGCAGAGATATATCAATTTAATGAAAGAATTCTCTGATGTTTTTGCCTGGAGTTATGAAGATCTGAAAGTTTATGACACCAAGGTAATTCAACATGTGATCCCAATCAAAGAATATCATAAACCTTTCAAACAGAAATTAAGAAGGAGAAATCCTTTGTTGCTTCCCTTGATTGAGAAAGAGATAAATAAGTTGTTTGGAGCCAAAATCATAGTATCCCTGAGGTTTTCTAAATGGGTGGAAAATTTGGTGCCTGTTAGAAAGAAGAGTAGACGGATCAGGTTGTGTGTGGACTTCATAAATATGAACATGGTGTCTCTCAAGGATAACTACCCACTGCCTGAGATTGATTACATTATACAGAAAGTGGTAGGTTCTCAGAAAATGTCAATGTTGGATGGTTTCTCTGGGTACAATAAGATCATGATGCACCCTGATGATCAGGAAAAGACAACATTCACAACACCATGGGGTACATTCATGTATTCCAAGATGCCTTTTGGGATCATGAATGCAGGGGGAATTTTCAAAGATCTATGGACATAGATTTTGCTGATAAGAAATAAAAATTCATTGTTATCTACTTAGATGATATCACTGTGTATTCATTTTCTGATGAAGAACATCTCAAGCATTTAAGAAGGGCCTTTTAGAAGTGCAGAAAGTTTGGCATTTCATTGAACCCCAAGAAGTCAAATTTTGGCATGGAAGAAGGGAAGCTATTGGGTCACATTATTTCAAAAGAGGAGATAAATATAGATCCCATCAGAGTTGAGGGGATCTTAGAAACTGACACACCCAGAAGAAAACAAGAAGTGCAATCTTTCCTGGGGAAAGTGAATTTTTTGAGGAGATTCATCCCTAACCTGGCTGAAATCATAAAGTACATCACTAACATGATCAAGAAAGAAAATGAGATAAAGTGGACCCCAGAAGCCAGAAAATCCTTTGAAGACATTAAAGTGGCATTGACCAAGGTCCCAGTGTTGGCTAGTCCTAACTTTGAAAAATACTTTATATTGTTCTCTTTTGCCTCAGAGCACACCATTGCTAGTGTTTTACTACATAAGGATGAGAAAATTTTTGAGAATCCTATAGAATACTATAGCAGGACATTGAGGGATGCCCCATTGAATTATGATATCATGGAAAAGAAAGCATATGACCTGGTGAAGGCCCTAAAGGAGTTCAGAGTTTATATCTTGCATTCTCATACCATTGCTTATGTTCCCAACCATTCTGTGAAAGACATTTTAACTCAGCCTGACCCTAAGGGAAAAAGGGGAAAGTGGATAGTTGTGTTGTTGGAATATGAACTTGAGATAAAACCTACAAAGTTGATCAAGGGGAAAGGACTTGCAAAGATAATAGCGCAAACATATTGTGAGCTCCTGGGAATAAATTTCATTGCTGACTTGTCAACAAATTCAGAAGGAGAAAGAGTCCCATAGATATCTCAAAGATTCCTTGAATCCCCATGGTATGCAGATATCATTTATGTGTTGAGAAATTTGCAGGCTCCTCCTGAATTGAGTAAAACCAAGGCCGGGTTCTTAAAGATGAAAGCAACAAAGTTTTGAATGGTAAATCAATCTCTATATTGGAAGGATCTAGGGGGAATCTCGTTGAGATGTTTGCTAGAGGAAGAAGCAGAGAGGACCATCAGGGAATTCCATAAGGGTGATTGTGGAGGACACCATTATTGGAAAAATACTATGCCCAAGATATTGAGGGTTGGGTTCTATTTTCCTACCATTTTTTCTGATGTCTACAAAGAGGTTTCAAGATGTCATGAATGCCAATTTTTTTATGGGAAGAGAAAATTGCAGCCTTTTCCCTTGTAGCCCATCTCTGTTGAAGCACCTTTTAGATAATGGGGCCTTGATTTCATAGGAGAAATTCATCCATAGTCCTTAGCTCAGCACAAGTGGATTTTGACAGCCAAAAATTACGTCACTAAGTGGATTGAAGTAGTTTCCACCAGACAGGTCACAAATGTTGTTATCATCCAGTTTTGGGAAGATAATATTTTGTCTAGGTTTGGGTGTCCAATAAAAATCATTATAGACAATGCAAAAACATTTAAGTCCAAAAATATGGAGAATTTTTGCAGTTACTACAATATAACTATTGGCAACTCCACATCTTATTACCCTCAAGGTAATGGTCTGGTTGAGTCATCAAATAAAATCTTAACCAAAATTATAAAAAAACTGCTACAAGATAACAAAAAATCTTGGCACAAAAGGCTCATCCATGCACTGTGGGCTGACAAGATCACTCCAAAAATATCTATTGCCACTTCACCCTTCCAGATTGTTTATGGCACATAAGCAATTTTTCCTACTACATTAGAGTTGCCAGTGATGAGGTTGTTACAGGAGCAGGATGCTGAAACATATGCCACTCGAAGAAGAAAATATGAACTGATCAATGTCCAACAAATAAGAGAAAAATCCTTTAACAATGCTCAGCTGCACCAAGACAAGATTAAAAAGGATTTGGTAGGAATACAAAGGAGGATGATTTCAAAGTGGGAGACTTGGTATTGAGATAGGATGCCAAAAATGAAGACAAGGAAAAGCATGGGAAACTCGACCATCTATGGCTGGGACCTTTCAAAATTGTGGTGTACCATGGGAATAATGCCTATCTGATACAAGAAATTAATGGAGACATAATTGGAGGAGTACCTATGAATGGCAGGTTCCTCAAACATTATATTGTTTAAAGGAACCATCACCATTTCCATTCATTGTATATAACTATTTTGTTTTTTTAGTTGAAATTAAATCAACAGAACTGAAGCCTGAGGTGAAGGCCCTCGGTTATGCTGAGTAGATTTTGAGTTTTCTTAATAAAAGTTGGTAAATTTAGTTGCAGGAGTAAATCATAGCCCAATGGGTAGGAACTCGGTCTTCCATTCTTTGCTACCTCGTAGGGAGGATAACATCCCTAGTTGGAACCCATGTTATCACCATAAAACTTTATGTGGCTAATCTAGTTTTCAAGACTTAGTGGTGTGCTAAACTGACGTGGAGGCATGAAAAACTGGAGGACAGGTCCAAGTCTAGTAGGAGGAGGCTAAATCTAGTGGTAATGTGGAGTTGATGGGACCCGATGAGTCACAGATCACGGGCGCTATAGATCAACGGTCGAGGATCGTTTCGGGGGGAGGACTTACGTGGAGGATAATTCCCGAAAGTGGGCTGAAAATTAAACCATAGTTTTGGGTCGGGACCATGTTGCGCCACTGGGTGCATTTCAGGGAGATAAGATGGTTTCCCCAAACCACTTCCCCTCACCCCCAAAATAAAAAAAGTATATAAAGGAGGCACTCGTCGTTATTTTATTATTTTTTCAAATACTGGAATGTTGAAAGTTGGTGCGACCACTCCATTAAAAATGAATCTCAATAGCACACCAAGATCACGCCTTTTCTGCTCATTTACATGCGTTTTTCATCACCACCATAGACCCTATCATTATTTCAATAGCAGAGCAAGAATCCTTGTCGAATGAAGAATCCCTAATTGACAGAGATTCAGATGTGTTCGACACTGAAATCACCATTTCTCCCATCTTCGTGTCTAGAGCTAATATGTCTGATAATGTAGGGAAATAGATACCCTTCCTTGAAGCACTCTAGGCCACTATAGTCCCTTGCGCTATCGAGGTCACATTCCCTTTCCCTGAATTCATAGGTTGGTGCACAGATCAATATTCATAGGAAGAGAAAGTTGTCTTAAATTAACATGGGTCCAAGGTCCTGTGTAGGGTAGAGAGTCTGTCAATTAGAAGCACCCTCGACATACTAGATTCCTCCTCCACAGTGTCTGAACCATTTGAAGAAGAAAATTTAATTATGGTTTACAAGGAATGTCCCTCAGAATTCAAAGACCTATTCTTACGAATAATTATCAAACCAGAGCATATTTCCAAAATTTTGTCCCTGCCAATGAGTGTTAATGTCATGGTTATTGAAGTCAAATGGGTCTGTTCCATAATGAGTCAAATTTTAGGTCTAGATAATGATAAGCATGTGGTCAAGGATATGTTAGGTTTTTTGTTGGAATTGTTCTAGTCAGAGTCTAGTCAGTTAGTCTGTATCAGCTTCCATGAATTCATAGCTGATAATATCCACAAACAACTAGTGAATTTTCATTCACTAAGATATTTCAGATATTACACATACTGGCTGAAGATTTTCCTGGAAACAAACAAGGGAGAGTTCCCTGAAGTAACATTCATATTAACTGAATGTAAAATGATCACATTGCTCATTTTTATCAATAAGGTCATGTCCAGAGCTTACAACCTGATCTTCAACACCAACCTAACAAGTGTCATGGATGACATGAGGAGTTGTTTACAACCAAATCCAAAAAATAGAGTGGGAGACTGGGTGTTATTCATGCATTCAACAGTGATATGGGTTTATGGTTGTCATGAATCTCCCTATATTCTGCCTATTTTTTTGACACCCAGAGTCTTCTCCCTTGAACTCATCAGGCAATGAATCATATCAGAGACATAACACTTCCTGAAATTACACAAGGCATCCAACCTCAAATTTCCTTTCATCATTGACCCTTCATTATCAAGACAAGATCATGCTTATCTTAGGTCTAAGAAAAGCTCAAAGATTTTGGTTTCACACAGCTACAGGGAAGAAGATATGATCCACATCAGATCATATCCAAGAGAATATTGATGAACAAACAACCCCCCTATGAGCATGAAAATGTTAAGGGTTTTGAAAAATTGGCAAATCTAGATGTATGCACTGATATGGAAGCAATATTGAAACCAACTTAAACACATCAAGCGGAGGAAAACCTGAAGCAGACTCAAACACAACAAACTTCTCAGAAGCCGATAGTTAAAGTCCCCAAGGTAAGTGTTTACAACAAAAGAAGTAGTTCAGAGGCCCTAGGCACCAGTAGTCAGTAGACTACCCCTAAGAATATGAAGATCACACAATCCCCATAGATATTGGATCTAGAGGAGGAGTAGCCTAAAGAACGAGTGGATATAGATATGGTGGAAAGTGGCACCAACACTGTAGAAGTTGGGAAATGAAGCAAGCTCCAAAGTGAAGGCAAATCAAGAACTTTCAGCAGCAAAAAACACATATTTGATAAGACATCTGGAGATGCCTATCAATCTAAAGAATATTTGGCAAAGCAATATGCTAAGAAGGGAAACTTGGCTATGAGTGAAATGAGGGAGTTAATCCCTGAAGTAGAAAATATTTCTCATCATAAGTCTTGTATATTCACAGTAAGAGATATAGAGAAGAGGACATTTAATATAGAAGTTGCAGATGAAGATAAAGTGTCTGAGATCAAGCTAAAATATGACAACATTAGTGCTCCAGACAAGGTGAAATTCCATAGGAATACCAGTGATATGATGTATTCAGATTACTTGGGCCTAAGCCTGAAGAATTCAACGCTGTCAACTTATGCAATAAATTTGGAAGGACAGTTGAGGCAAGAAAAAGCATCCAACAAAGCTTGGAAAACTTAGGTCAAGAGGCTAGAATCTGAAGGCCCTCAGGGAGTGAAATCCTCCTTAGATGAAAAGGACAAGCTGATTCAAAGCTTGAATAAGAAACTAAAAATGTCTACCATAGAGAATCCACAAACAACAGAACTGGTTTCTCTAGAACATGAAAAGGAGGCATTTTGACAAGAGGCAATGAACTATAAGGCCAAGGTATTACAGCTAGAGCAAGAAAAAGTGAATTTGTCACAAGGACAGACAGAATTACCAAACATGGTTGTAGCTAGACCTTCTACTGCAGAAGTTGGGCCAAGCACTGAAGGACTTGTCTAGGCTATGTCACAAGTTAGCCTGAAGGTGGGAGAAATCAAAGGACTAAAGGGAGACATAGAGAAATTGAAGCAAGAAATGAAAACAAAAGATGAGAGGATGGCTCAGTTTCAAAATGAGAATCAATATTTGCAGGAAAGAGTAGACAAGATGAAAACAAGGTTGAGAGGCAAAGGATTGTTGTAGGGAGACAAACACATCATCTGGGATTCTATTGTTGTTGAAGCTTCCAAGTCCAGGGTGTACTTGAACTTCATCAATGAAAAATATAGCATAGCCATCACATCCAAAAGCAGGTGAACTTTTGTAAATGAGACCCTAGCAAAGAAACCATCAGAGTTGGCCCAAAATTCCATAAACCTGCTAAATTCCATCCCCACTTCAGAAATTCAGACCATTGGGGTCAAATATAGGACTACATTGATCATCTGGGCCAGGAGGGTCATTGCCAAGCATAACCTTCTAAAATCAGTCCAAAACAAGGCCATATAGATAGAGGAAAGTATACAAGAATTCAAGGATCTATTTGAAGAGTTGTTCATCAAAGGCCTCCCACCATTTTGGGATGGAAAAGGAAAATTGCATGATCGAGAGGAATACAACTCTCACCTCGCTCAATGCAGGATGGATCAATCCAAGTTTGAAAGCTTGGAGGAAAAATTGAAAGAGAAATTGTGGTTGAATATTTGATTACAGATTTTGAGATCTTGAATCAGTTCAAAAAAGTGAAGATCGGACTACTAGTGCATCAACCATGTACCAATAGTTGATGCACTTGTTTATCAACCATGTACTATTAAAAAGTGCCTCCAACCATGTACCAATTATGTACCAATCATGTATCAACTACTCATCAACTATGACTCATCAAGATGTACCAACATCATCAACTATACAACTCATGTATGTGTCAACTCATCAACTACTTGTCTCAACCATGTACCCAACATGTACCTTAACCAAAAGCCCTAATCAATTTCGTCATCCAAATATGATTTGTAACTCTGTAATAGACCTGGTGTATATGATCACATACCTGCAAACCTTCCTTAACTTTCACAACAAGATACTATCATTTTCATCAAACTTTTCTTTAGTCTCATATGACTAGTTTGGGATTAGTCAACAACCCTAACTTGAAATAATCATAACTATGTACCTGTAACGAATAAAGATCTGAAAATAGTACACAATGTTATTTGGTTTTTTTATGCAATTCTTCCAGGTGTCACTACTTGGAACGTCTCAAAAAAGGAGTTATAGAAAAAATGGCATACCTTGTTGAATTCTGGCTTATTCTAGAGAGCGACCGTGTAGAGCATTCCCCGCACAGAATATTTGTTGAATCGATCTGAAAATGTTACACATAATACTACAGAATGTACTCTAACCAATAAATTTGTTCTTATTGAATTTGGATCTGTTATGAATAATTTATGACGTTTTTACCCGAGACACATGTTTTAGACTAGTTTCAGGACTAGCCACAAACCCTATTTTCCATGGAGTGTAACTCCAAAAATACAAATACCCACAAGATGAATTATTTACCATAGATACTTGGATATGTTTCCTCAATGGCCTATCAATTTCACGGTCTGAATCATTCTAGAAAAAAAGTTATTTCAAAAATGGTGAGATGACCTGTAAATAACATACCTTAGAAAGCATCATCAAAAGAATTTATCCTCCCTTGAATTCCAGCCTTATTTTCTTCACCTTCCCTCTGAAATTCGGCTTAGATATCCTTGGTTACCTCAGTCACCTATAGATATTCAATATTCTCAAGTGTGATATAAAATGAGAGAGCCTTGCCTCTTATTTATACTCTCCAAATATCTTCCTTAGAAGCATCTTCTAGGTCACTTAACCCATTTCTAGGTCACTTAACCTATTTCTAGGTCACTTAACCCATTTCTAGGTCACTTAA